>JAABKJ010008653.1:0-11394 GCA_011634705.1 Andricus grossulariae | reverse complement strand
AACGAGATCAAGTTAATCAAGGTACCAAACGAAAGCGAAACCCACTACGTAGGTCTTTTGAGGACAAAAGGGTTCGACGCGAGCGAAATAAAGAAAAATAAAAGAACACTATAAGCGTGATAGGCAAGGGGTCTCACGGTAATAAAGCACCCCAAGCGAACAGAATTTACTACGTCCACGTCGTTGTTCCTGTGTAACGCTAAAGGTAAATAGAACTTATTTAGAAAAAATCCTACTAATTCCATGCAAGGGAACTAACGCAAATTAAATACCCCGAAACGTAAGAGGCAAAGGAAATCTACAGTAAACAACAATCATATAGATATGGTGATTTAGTTCACTAGACGTAATTTTTTTTTCATCTGAAAAATAAAATAAAAATCACGATTGTTTGTACTTTTCCGACTAATTTAGAGTTTTGAAGACAAACTACGATCTAAATGGGTTATTTTTACAGCGAAATTGAATTGAGCGACCCAAGAAATTATAAAGGTATGGTAATTAAGTTCACTAGACATAAAAAGTGCCATTTTTACCCAAGAAATACAGCAAAAATCGCTGTTTTTTTCATTTTCACGTACACTTTTGCGTTTTTCGCAAAAATATGAGCCAACTGGGTTATTTGGACCCCGGATTCGGATTCAGCGGCTCCAGATACATATACATATGCTGATTAAGTCCACCGGGCATTAAGATATTTTTTTTTTTGTAAAAATATACATGAAAAATCGCGGTTCTCGTCGATTTTACGTCTATTTTTGCGTTTTTCGGAAAAATACGAGCTAACTTGTATATTTGGACCCCGGATTCGGATTCAGCGACCCCAAAAACATATAGATTTCCTGGATAAGTCCACCCAGCATGAAAATACTTTGTTTTTTGTAAAAATATACAAGAAAAATCGCAGTTTTCGTCGATCTTATGTCTATTTTTGCATTTTTTTTTTAAATGCCAGCTAACTTGGGTATTTGGACCCCGGATTCGGATTCAGCAATCCCAAAAACATATAGATATGATGGATAAGTCCACCGGGCATGAAAATACTTTGTTTTTTGTAAAAATATACCAGAAAAATCGCAGTTTTCGTCGATCTTATGTGTATTTTTGCGGTTTTTCTTTGAAAAACACGAGCTAACTTGGGTATTTAGACCCCGGATTCGGATTCAGCGACCCCAAAAACATATAAATATGCCGGTGTATTCCGCTGGGCAGACCACTTTTTTTTGTGTGCTGGTGTGATTGATCAAATGGCTGCAATTAATGCTTATCCACGCTGTTTTCGATTGAACGTTCTTTCCCAAACAGCATCCCAAACTTTTATCTTTTGTAATGCGCAAAATGACATACATAGATTATCCGTACAATGCAGGGTTCAAATCTTCATAAAAAGAAATATTTATATATCGGAAAATATTCGTTCTTGTATGCATCATTTGGATGCGAATGGTTTTGTTTAAAATATCCTTTTACTTGGGTTGCAATCTATCAACAGGCCTTATGTTATTAGAGGTGAGCAGTTACAGGCTTTCCTTCAAGAAATGAGATACGTGTCATTAAGCAAAGGTAAAGATATAGATTGGGATAACTTGACTGAAGAGGAATTTAAGAGTGTTTCGCCGATCAATAAATGTCAATTTGAAGAACTTGTCACATACTGTGACCCGGTACTTCAATTTGGAAAATTGAGATATGTACAAAGAAAAGATTTATTACTTTTGTTGTGTAAAATGAGACAGGGATTAAGCGATGACTTTTTGAAAATGATTTGTGAACAGTAGTAGAGAGAATGTGAGTTTGGTCATTGATTGTGTCAGGATATCATTATTACAAAGATTTGTTCCGGATAATATCGAAACTGAATCCATAACTAGGCAGCAATTTATAAATCAGCATGTAACAGAGTTTGCAAACGAGCTCTACAATCCTCAACCTGAAGAACGAAAAGCAGTTGCTGTGATTGATGCTACTTACGCCTATATACACAAAAGTACGAACTTTAGGGTATTGCGACAGTCTTACTCTCTTCATAAAAATCGGCACCTATTAAAACCAACTCTTATAGTAGCTCCGGATGGTTATATTCTAACGATAATAGGTCCGTATTTTTCTGACGCTCGTAATAATGATGCTGAAATTCTCCGTGAAGAATTTGAAAGAGATGCTGTCACGTTAGCAAACTGGTTCCATGATGGTGACATTGTTTTGGTGGATAGAGGTTATCGCGATGCTATACCTTTATTGCAACATTTCGGCATTGATCATAGAATGCCTGCACTTATTCAACCTAGACAAAGACAACTCCAAACAGAAGAGGCAATTTAATCGCGAATAGTAACTAAAAATCGCTGGATTTCCGAGGTACGAAATGGGCACCTAAGATCTGTTTTTAAGTTTCTATCACAAGCTCTAAACCTGCAGCATGCAAAGAAACTCAATAGTGCAATATGCCTAATGTTGTGCAGGCGAGAGTAGAGGTAGATTACTTAAAACAAAGGAACGGTCAGTGGATAGGTTTAGATCAAGAAAACCTTTTACATTTTCCGTAATTTATTTTAGCCTACCTAAAATACCTGACTGTAGGAACTTACCAAATACGTCTTTCCTCCTCGTATATTCAAGACAAGTTAATAAGAGGTTATGGTATCTGGGATATGCACGACATGAAGACAATATCAGATATCCCGATAACTCATTGCTAAATACCACATTGGATGCTGCAAATAGAGAGGTCGAAATAGTAAATGAATAAGAAGCGAATGTGTGTGTGCATGTTGGTACACACACGCGCGCATACCTTAATTGACTGGGCAACAGCGCCTTGTCTCAACCGACTGGGCAACCCGTCTTGACTTAATAGGCTGGGCAACAGCGCCTTCTCTTCACCAGCTGGGCAACCCGTCTTGCCTTAATAGGCTGGGCAACAGCGCCTTGTCTTAACCGACTCCCTACCTGACCTTCACACCCCAGGGATATGAGTTTGCGACCATAAAATAGAGGTTTAGAACGCAGAATTTCTCGCACTAGTGTTACATTTCCGGTGTTAAAAAGGGATCTTGTGTTCAAAAAATTCAATTTAACCTTTAAACAAGTCTCAAGAATAAAGCCGAAGGTCAACGTCAAGGTCACTACCGCATGCCTCCCTGCAAACCCTACAACTTTTTTCTCGATCTTTTTAGCATAAAACGCTTTCCTAAAAAATTATTGAGGTGCGACTTTAAAAATAAAACTCTCTTTATAATATAAATAGCTACATTTATGGCTGTGATTGTAGCCTGCACCATAGTTCAAACCATGATTGTGACGGTGACACATAGCGCATAAATTCAACTAGCAATAGCCTATTGCGCACGTCTAAAGACCACCATAACCCACTGCGCAAGTCTACAGCACATCATGATCCACTGCGCATGACTACGAGCAACCATGCCAACTGCACATGCCGACGACCTACCAAGGATTGCTGCGCATATATGTTTGCCTTAACTGGAGCTAATCTCCTCAGGTATCTAGAGATAAAAATGTCATACACTCTAGAAATTGGCCCCTTTCGAATCCACACATAGTGATATTTGAACCCCAATTACACGACGAAAATCTCATTTTTTACAGTTGTGGTCATTGAGACTTTTGATCACCATGACATGAACTATATTTTCCCTCAATTACAAATAAATTAGCCGAAAGCCAATTTCTGTACAAATTCTGTGGGTTCTTTAATTGTGCTATAAGAAAAAGCTGCGCGTTATCTGTATACACAACAATGGTACAAGGGTACTTCTAAAGTATGCACATATTTTTTGGGTGTCATTGAAAAATGTTCTCAAAAATATTAACATTGTAGAAAATAAATGAAATAAGTTATTGTTTGAAAATTTTGGTACTGACTAAGTTATATAAGTGCACACAATATACAATCCCGAAAAAAATAGTCTTAACATAAGAGATTCTGGTTGGTTCAATCAGAATTTTTGTTAAGTGTAAAACAAATTACGGAAAAAAAACTAAGGTTTTTGAGAAAATTGATTTTGACAAATTTCCGTTAAACCGCCACCATTTTTTCAATGTCCAAAGCTTTTCGAACTTTCCAATGAATTTTAAAATATAATGGAAAGATTTATCAGAATCAGGAATAAAATGTCAAATATTCTTATTTTCATATCACTAGTCAAAAACCAATGAAAAACAACATATTTCTGTCAGAAACAATAATGTAACTTGAGCATGCCACATAATCCCCAACTAGAAACGAATTCGGTCTCATCCGAGAAAAAATCATTCGGCT
Source organism: Andricus grossulariae (assembly GCA_011634705.1). Classification (NCBI taxonomy): domain Eukaryota; kingdom Metazoa; phylum Arthropoda; class Insecta; order Hymenoptera; family Cynipidae; genus Andricus; species Andricus grossulariae. Next base: position 7,112 of record JAABKJ010008653.1, on the reverse strand, counting down.
TGAATCTGGCTGCGTCTCAAAACGGAGACGAGACATAAGATAATGTCTTACTTTTATGGTCTTAGCATGGTGATTTCAAGTAGGCGTAAACTTGTCTCAAGACGAACCTTTTTGGACTGAGACATGAGACTGTTAACAGTTGCGAAGGATTAAATTTAATGAATGAAAAATTTGTAATTATTGAATAAGTTGTTTTTAATTTTTAAATTCAGAATCTGTGGGTCTAAACGACTATAACCCTAAAAAAATTTCTTCAAAAACTTAAAATGGTAATTTTCTATGAGAATCTCCTAAGCCGTTAGAAATACGTAAAAACAAACTACATTTTCGTTATCGTAGTCAAACAAGTATAATACAAATGAAAATTCGTAAATTAATTGATTCAATGTATATATTGTATAAAAATATACTATTCTGTTAATTCATTAATAAATATTAGCTCTTATGACAGTCAGAATGACCCTTTTTTCAAGGCAGGTTTATACTCGAAGTTATAAGCTGCTCGTCCTGAAGTCATAAAAATTCGACTCAAGGTATAAATATATATCTTCAAGACATAGAAACTTGTCTCCAAAACATAAATTGAAGTTTGGGTCCGTATCAATAAGAAGACATGCTGGTGGAGTCGAACTTTTCGATTTCAGCATGTCTTGATTGGGGGAAATTCAAGTCGAAACCAAGTCGAAGAATTTTTACTCGGGCTACACGTCTGATTAATAACTTACCGAGAATAACCTATCTAAAAATGTAATCCCTAAAAGTAGGACTTTATTTTTAAAATGCAATTGACAATGCAGATAGTCCATTTTATCTACATGGCTTATGGTATTTTATGGTTAAACGTTGCAACAGGTTTTAGTGAAACTAGTTTTTCAAACGAGCTATGTATGAGAGTAATAAACTCGACTAATTTTAAAGTAAGTATAATGCAATCGCACACATGCACACTTTATTTATATCGCTATAAATTATATGGGACGTTATATCGCAACTCTATCAACCCAAAAATAGATTGGACTAAACTTACGTAATGTGTAGTTTTATTGGATGATTGTTTATGGCAACAAATTTTGTCGTTGTGTCACATATCAACCGAGGGGAAGGGGCTGTAATTTTGTGTGTGTGGCTATCATCTATTTTTAGTATTTATAACTCTGTTGATATAAATAACACAATTTTCCCACAGTTTTTGTGTTGGGGCAGTTGAAAAATAATGCTCCGTATAATCGTGAATTTTACTAAAGCTCTACACAGTCTATACAAAAAACTGAGAAAAAAACTCCTGACAGCAGTATCCGACCCGCTTCACATGACTCAAATCCGTAATTTTGCACCATGTGTTGAAAAAAATATCGTATGTACCACAGGTGCAAGCATAATATACTATTTGATGCGTCCTTATTAAAGCTTATTACCAATAATATTATTACAAAACCATTTAAATCTACGAAGTTACTTTTTCTATAGCTGTTTTTTATAATATTATTTGAAACAATTGAATAAAATTTTCTTTTATTCCCTAAAACTTTAATCAATTGTAGGCTGTAAAATGTTCCTCCAGTTACATAATTAATCAAATCATTTACACTTGGGCTCATTTGTCACAAAATTTGATAACCAAGTAAATTGTTTTTACGTATGTTAAAATATAGATTTTTGAAATAGACATTTTCATAAGTTCCAGTGGTATCCTATCTAAAAAAAAGTGGTGTAACGATATATCTCAAAAATCTCGCAAGCATTATTGCTGAAACCCTGATTGGCTTTTCATTACCTGAATTTGTTTTATTGCCTCAATTTGAAATTTTGAAAATGAAAATCTACAACCAATCCCTTTTATTAGAAATAATCATGGAAAACTTTATATAACTTGAGAAACAGTTTTGCCTTTGAATGCTCTTGCGCGGTTAAAGTAAAACTTTCAAATTGTCGAATAAATTATTGTAAATATTATGCGTATTATTTGATAATGCTTTTGTCGTTTTACACTGGAAATGGGCATTTGTGATAACAAATTATTATATTTGAATGATTTAGGATTTTTCAAATAAATTACGTTTTTCCGTTTTGTTAGTGTTATTTTACTGTTTAGCGTTTTTCAAGTAAAAATCATTACATTTAAAAGTTTCATAATTGTTTAACAATTTGATGTTAGGTTAGCGTTTTACACAACAAGTTCGTTCTTTTAAACGAAAATGATTATAATTTGAAGAAAATTTAGAATTTTTTAACAATTATTGATTTAGTTGGTGTTTTTAGTCGAAATTTGGTATTTTTAAATTGAAAAATTAGATTTTAAAAATGATTAACAACTTTTAGCAAAATCACATTATGTTAGCGTTTTGCAGTAAAAAGTGTTGTTTTTTTCAAACAAAAATCATTATAGTTCAAACAAGAATTGTAATTTTTCAACGGTTTCAGGTTTTATTAAAATTTTTAACAGGATATCAGTTTTTTTTTAATCATAAGATTTTGAAAATGCATAATTTTGTAAACAATTTTAGGTTACGTTTCAGCATTTTGCACAAAAAAATTGTTATTTCTAAACATAAATCATTATAGTTTGAGCAATCATTGCAATTTTTTAACAGTTTTCGGTTATATTGACACTTTTTACAGGAAATCTGTGTTTTCAAACAAAAATCGTTATATTTTAAAGGTTGATAATTTTTGAACATTTTTAGGTTACTTTATAGCATTTGACACGAAAAATTAATATTTTAATACTAAAATCATTATACGTTGTACAAGAGTTAGAATCTTTTAGTAATTTTGGACTATATGCCTAATTTGTGTTGGAAATTGGTGTTTAAATTTAAAAAATTAGACTTCAAAGAAGATTTACAAATTTTTAACAATTCTAGGTCAGCTTAGCATTTTGCACAGATAAATTTTATTTTAAAACCAAAATCATTATAATTTGAACAAGATTTATATTCTTTTGACAATTTTGGACTATGTTAGTATTATTAATTGAAAATTTGCATTTTTAATTTAAAAAAATTAGATTTTAAAGAAGATTCACAACTTCAAACCATTTTAGGTCGTGTTCTTGTTTTACGCAAAAACTTGAATTCCTAAACAAAAACCATTATTATTTGGACGAGGTTTTCAATTTTTGAACAGTTTCAGCATATTTGAACGTTTTTCTGAGGAAATTAAATATTTTAAACAGAAATAATTAGTTATCAAGGAGATTTACGATTCTAAAAAAATTTCTGTTATAATATGTTGGTGTTGTTCGACGGAAATTATTGGTAATTTTAATAAAAAATTATGAAGTTTCAAAGAATATTCACAATTTTCAACAACTTAAGGTTATGTTGGTGTGTTTCACCTGCAATTGATGTTCGTATTTGAAAAATCGTTAGATTCGAAGCCAATTATGTTTGTTTAAAATAATACACTTCACAAGCTTGAGCAATTTCGGCTTGTGTTAGCTTTTTTTTTGTTCGAAATTGAAATTTGTGTTAAAAATTCGCTAGATTTCAAAGAAACATTATGATTTGAATAAGTTTTAGACTCTTCTAACAATTTTCGATTCTGTTGGTTTTTAACAATCGCAGGTTATGTTCACATTCTTGATCGAAAATCGGCGATTCTATACAAAAATATTTGGGTTTCAAAGAAGATTTGGCTTAAAGGGACTCCATAGATCGCCTCCAGCCCCTTACCTGATCGTTGGGGGCCCCTTTGTTCCGCCTGAGTCAAGTCCTGGCAGTAGACCATGGATGAGAACCATGGATGAGAAGCATGGAACAAGCAGTAGCAGGTGCAATTAGAAAAAGAGACGTTAGAAAGAGAAAGGAGAGACAGTGCAGAGCAAAGTAGTATTAAAATTTGACCAATTTTAAATTCAGACTTGAAGCTCTTAGAGACATATTTTTTCATCACGTAACACTTTCTCGATAAAAGTCAGTAATATTTATGCACTTCCGCTGTGATTCCTGGAAAACAGTAAAGACTAACAGAAACCAAAAAAACATGGATGAGCACAATAAATTAATCCTTCGTTAAAAAAATGTTTTGGCCCTGATTTTTTGTTCTGAAGAGGACACATTATCTCGAAGAAAATGCTCCAGCCTCATTGAGGATAGAAGTATTTAACAGCTTCTAAAAGTCTTAAAAAAAGTTAATCGTTGGAGGTGTACACGTTTCTCCAAACATACTTTGTCTAAATAATGTTCAGTCCAGCTGACTGACATTTTTTCAAGGCGCCTGCGTGAGTCCCTTTTGATTTTGGACCAGTGAGACTCAATGGTTTGTGTGTCCACATTACGGTCGTTGGAATTAATGTAATTTCTCGAATGGTTGACAGTTCAGTGTTGGTACCCATATCGCTCAAATGGCTGTAACCACGCCACATATCGGTCATGATATGCGTTCGTGGTTCCACGTACCGTTGAATCACATGTTTCAGTGTTTTAGCATCTCGCGATTCAACGTACGTCAAGAAGCACTTCTTCGTGGTACGGTCAATACCACCAACAATCCACCTTGTACACCTTGTCCGACCTCTGTTGTCCTTTATCCCGCAGGAACTTTCATCTATTTTCACTATATGACCTACGCCACCAATTTTCTTGCTCTTTTCGATTATCCAGGCGCTAATCAAATCCCGAAATTCGGAAAGCTCTTTTCGGATCCAACCCGGTTTCCCTGCTTATCACCGAAGATGGATATTTCAATATCCGACACACTATGACTTGAAGAGTAACAACGGTATTAACTTTCACGAAGTTAAAAAATGTCTGAAAACACCCTTATTGGTGTATTTTCCTTCAATCACATGAAGAAGAATATTAACATAAATGGACTATAAATTAAAGGAACATTTTCATTTAGCTTGTTATAAATGTTTCAGTCAACAAATAGAACATTTATATGCAAAATAATGTTTATATTGTTTGAAAAATGAGGGCGGAAAAACACTTGTCACGTGTCAAGTTGGCATCACCTTTCTCTTATTGGTGTATTTTCCTCCAATCATGTGTTACTATTTACAGTTTTTCAGGAATCATATTATATATAGTTTATGTATAGTGTGAAGTATTATATACAATATTCAAGCTTAAAGGTTTTACAAGCAGCAGCATGTACATGCGACTGTTACTGAGAGTGCATTTTGGCAGTAAGATCGAGCTATCGAGAGCTGGGCTGTCATCCCACAGTCAGTCGGCTTCCTTCCCACTGCACGGCATTGCTTCACTCTTCCACTCTAGGGTGGCGTCCCATTATTGCAGAATGGCGTTGCGTTTTTCGTAATGTGTCAAATCACTAGACATTTCAACCAATGATAATCTCCTAGTAATACAGAGAAACACTCTCATTGACTGAAATGTCTAGTGATTTGACGCGTTACGCAAAACGCAACGCCATTCTACAATCATGGGACGTCAACCTTACTTTTTAGCAGTTATATATTTTTTTAACCCCTTTCTACTCTTTCTACCCCTTCTAGGATGCATACCATTTTTGAAGTACCTTTTTAAAACATTAATTCCGATTTATCGAATCGAAACATTTTGAATGTTGATATTTTTCGCTGGAAATTCGTATTTTTTATCAAAAATGCAACAGCTAGATTGGCTACATATGGTACCAATATTTTAATGACATATCTAAAATATTATGTTTTCTTTCCTTTTATTTTAGATAATAGATACTACGATTTACAAAAATTTTGTAATATTAATAATTTTATATTTGAATTTAAAAATTGCGCGAGACAAAAGAATGACCACGCGCATAGCGCGCGTGTTTGTTTTCTAGTAATGATGATAAACTAAAATGATATAAATGATGCCTCCCAGGCGGAAATATTATATATAGTTTATATATAGTGTGAAGTATTATGTATAATATTCATTAGTTTTATACATTTTTTATATAAAACCAATTAATATTATATATAATAGTTCACACTATATATAAACTATATATAATATTTCCGCCTGGGCTTCAGAGTTGAAAAGAATTTCGAATAAAATTTTCCCAATCAATGACATTTGAATTGCGGATGAATTAAACTGTGAAAACCTCTCCTAAAAACAGGAAACCTTTTCTGAAACACGGGAATTTAACGTAATATGGTCAGGACTTTACATAGGAAAGAGAAACGAAGCGTTACGTGCATGTTATATTTGGAATGGGGATAAAACCCTCCATGGTAGGCTATTGGCAAGCAGAGCACGACCAATGAAAATAAATCAAGTCATCTCTCGTTTCTGCAGTGGAGTAGCAACTGTGGTGAAAGTCGGTTCGTCCTCGCGAAATAAAAAAAAATAAGGCGAATGAAAGAAAGAATATCACCCTCGTGAATCTTTCTGACGCTGAAGCTTACTTTGATTCATTGACTCTTCCGGATTGTCACCTCCTCTCATGCTAAACACTTGTCAATCTTACAGAAATCGACCTAAAAATTTTTACTCTCAGAATTCCAAAATGGCCGGAGTTTAAAAAGCATTAAAAAATGCAAACTGTAATTGAAGCCGTTCATCAAAGGGTACCTAATCACTAAAATTCCAATTACGAGAAAAGATAATAAACATAAATATGAGCTACGGTTTCTGTCTAAGCCGTTCCCTGAAGAGGAGGATACAGGAAGTACAGAATTCCTACCTTAGATTCTGTTACGTGATTAGGAAGTTCAACCACATCTCGCCAGTTCTCCCGGGGGGTACCGGAGTATCTGGTTGACCTCTTATAATTTGTGAAAAACAAGCGCACGCGGAAATCGCTTTCAACACGATCTGACAGCAGGTTATTTGTCCTACGAGTTCGTACCACTAAAGCAGAAGCTACCTTCCCTTACGCTGCCCCACGCCTTCTTAACAGCTTAAAAAACTCACTAGCATCATACTCCGATCCCACATTGAGAGCCGAATTATTTGATAGACTGCATGCGACCCTATAAGAGGCAACCCCAATCTAATACTGCGGATATTTGTAGATCTCTCCGCTCTATATAGTCTCTCTCCTTATTTTGGAAACATATATCCATGTCCACATATATTTTGATTTTAAACTAGATTCACCTAGGTAATATAATCGTCTTGCTTTCTCTTCCATCGCATTAGTTGAAACATGAATGTACTGTATAATTAGGAACA
>JAABKJ010008651.1:0-11395 GCA_011634705.1 Andricus grossulariae | reverse complement strand
AGAAATATGATATACAATAATGTAGGACTCGAAATGAAAAAAATGGATCAATTCTACATCTTATTAACTTTAAAAAATCGTTGACTGTTAACTGGTCGGCGTTGCCCCTCCTTACCCTACGGAATAGACTAATGTCTTTTCAATGACTTTTTTCTATGATGCTTTACAAATTTGCAAGAACTATTAATAATTTTAACCATTTTCATTGAAAATAATAAAATTTGGCTACTTTTCAACTAGGCCCAATTTTGATGAATTTTGAATTTTAAATTTGTAATTTTTGACGACTGATTAGAAATCAGCGACCAGCGACCCCAAAAATCTCCTTATATGAAGATTCAGACCAATATATCAAAACAATTCAATTTTGGCCACCATGTTCGATCCGTCATTTAGAATTTGTAATTTTTGACGTTGAATTCGACGTCAGCGAGCCTGAAAACCCTCTCTTGAAAAATTTAGGACAAATATATTCAAAACTTTCCTTTTTATCGGCATATTGGATCCACTATTTTTAATTTTTGATGTCAAGTTTACTAATAGTTGATACTTCACCCAACAAATTTCAAATTTTCAATGAAACCCCTATGAATGTAACAAAACAAAAATTTAACAAAATAGTTGCATTTTTAACCAAAAGTCAAAGGGAATGAAATATCTGCCAGAAGAGATGAATTTTCAAACAAAAAAGATGAATTTTCAACCAAGAAAGATTTATAATCAATAAAGAAAACAAACATCAAAAATTTTGAATTATCAAGCCAACAAAAAAAAAACAAATATTTGAATTTTCAACCAAAATGTTCAATTTTCAAGCCAAAAAAGGGGATTTTCAACAAAACAGTGGCTTTTTCAACCAAAACGGATAACTTTTTAACAAAATTTATGAATTTTCAACAAAACAATAAAATTTCTGAATAAACATTGGAATTGATAATAAAAAAGGATGACTTTTTAACAAAACTTTTGAATTTTCAATAAAATAATTAAATTTTTAAGCAAATATTTGAATTTTCAACCAAAATGTTCAATTTTCAAGCCAAAAAGGCGGATTTTCAAGAAAAAAGTGGCTTTTTTAACCAAAAAGGATAACTTTTTACCGAAATTGATGAATTTTCAACAAAACAATCAAATTTATAAACAAACAGTCGAATTTATAATAAAAAAGGATGCCTTTTTGACAAAATTTTTGAATTTTTAATAAAATAATGAAATTTTTAAACAAATATTTGAATTTTCAAACAAAATGTTCAATTTTCAAGCCAGAAAGGAGGATTTTCAACAAAACAGTGGCTTTTTAACCAAACAGGATGACTTTTTGACAGAAATGTGGCATTTCCAACAAAATAATTACATTTTTAAACAAATAGTTGAATTTCCACCAAAAAAATTAAATTTTATCCTAAATGTTGAATTTTCGAGCCAAAAAGGCGGATTTTCAGCAAAACAGTGGCTTTTTATCCAAGAAGAATAACTTTTTAGCAAAAGCGTGGAAGTTTCAACAAAACCATTACATTTTTAAACGAACAGTGGAATTAAAATTAATGAATAATGACTTTGTAAAAATCTGTTGAGTTTGACCAAATGATTACATTTTTGAACAAATACATGAATTTGCAACCAAAATGTTTAATTTTCAAGCCAAAATTACGGATTTTCAACAATACAGTGGAATTTTCAACCAAAAGGATGAGTTTTAACAAAAATGTTCAATTTTCAACCAAATTATTACATTTTCAAGCAAATGGTTGAATTTGCTTCTAAAATTATACATTTTCAAGATAAGAAAGCTGATTTTCAACAAAACAGTGGAATTTTTAACCAAAATGGATAGTTTTTCAACGAATTTGTTGAATTTTAAACAAAATGATTGAATTTTTCAAGAAATAATTGTACTTTCAAGCGAAGAAATTAATTTTCAACTCAAATGTGAATCTTTAACCACAACAATTAATGTTTAACGAAGTGGTTCAATTTTCAACTAAGTAGTTAAATGTTAAACTAAGGACATCAATTTATGAACATGAAAAAGACATTTTCAACAAAGGACATGAATTTTACATGAAAATAGAAAAAATTCACTTAAAGATGAAATAGGTAACTTTTTAATTAAAAACAATCATTTTTCACACACACAAAATTGTTAACAACAATAAAGTGTAAATCTTAAGCAGAAAAAAATTAATTTTGAATAAAGTGGCTCAAGTTTCAATAAAATAGTGGAACATTCAACAAAAAATATGAATTTTCAGTCAAAAAGATTAATTTTCTGCCAAAAGAAAAATGTAATAATCAAGAACTGAATAGTTTAAATTTCAATTGGCAAAATTAATTTTCAACCGAAGAAACGAATTTTTAACAAATTGAATTATTGAATTTTCCATCAAACAGATGAACTTTAAACAAAAATAATGAAGCCTGAGCCAAAAAAAAATACATTTGCAATAAAGTTGTTCGACTTTCAATGAAGTAGTTGAATTTTCATCTAAAAAAGATAAATTTTGAACAAAAAATGTAATATTAGATATTACAACATCAACAAAAAAAAACAATTTTGAAGATGAATTTTAAAAACAATGACTCAAATCGTCAATGAAAATAAATTAACTTTCAACCAGACAGTTGAATTTTATACCAAAATATTTGAATTTTATACCAAAATATTTGAATTTTTAACCCTTTAAAGCGAATTTTCAACAAAACTGGCAAATTCTGTCCAAAAAGGATGAATTTTGAACAAATACGTTGATTTTTAACGTAGTTTATTGATGGCCCCTGAACATTATATGGCAAAGAAAAGCTTAAAAATTCTTCTACAATTTTCCTGGTTCTAAAAATCTCCTTTCCTTAGCAAAGATTGTGCTATATTGGCAGCATAATCAAATAAGGAATTTCCTGCAAGAGAAATAAAATGTTAGTACTTGATAAAGTGTATTAATATTATAGATTTATCAATTTCGTATCGAGTTCGAACGTAAAGTTTGGAATTATGTTCATGAGAACAGTTATAGTTTAAAACCGACTTATTCTCCTGATGCGTCCTGAAGATGGATCAGATCTTGAAAAAACACTGCAGCAATTGAAAGGTAACTATTATTTTCATACGCGATACAAATAAGATAAATAAGACATAATAATTTTTGGAATACTAACTTACCGTTGATTCAATTCCGAAGACTTAAAGTTCACTTCGTCAGTGTATAGTCTCATAAACATTACATATAAAAAGAAGAAGCATCAAAATGAGCAAAGACTACGCTGGTGAAGGAATTATTTTTCAAAAAACAATTCAACAGTTCAAAAAGTAATAATTATTTTGATAGAAGACACAAATTTAGATGAAGCAGACGTATTAATATTTAATGAACTCACCTTTGGATAAATAAACATTACAGGATAAGAAGAAGCATCAAGAATCTTTTAAAGAGTTCCTCCTTCTTAAAATCTTATTTTCCTCAGCAAAGACTGTGCTAGTGAAAGATTAATTTTTGGATAAACAATGACATTTAAAAAATAATGATGATGATAAGAAGAAGCATCAAAAGCATTCTAAAGTGTTTCTGTTTCTTGAAATCTCCTTAACCTCAGCAAACACTGTGCTAGTAAAGAATTAATTTCTGAAAAAACACTGCAACTTTTCTTAAAAAATCACTATTTTCATAGGCGAAACAAATCCAGATGAATCAGACATAATGATTTTTTGAATGAACTTGCCGTTGGATAAGTTTCAAAGAATTTATGTTCACTTCATAAATGTATAGCTGCAAAAACATTACATGACGAAAAGAATCAAAATACTTTACAAAATATTCCGGGTTCTTAAAATCTCCTTTCCCCCGAGTAAGGACTGTGCTAGAGAAGGATTAATTTTTGTAAAAACATTGCAACAATTAGAAAAATAATCCTTGTTTTCATAGGCGACACAAATTCGAATGAATGAGACGTAATGATTTATTGAATGAACTTACCTTTTTTAAACATAAATAGTACATGACGGGAAGCATAAAAATTCTTCTAAAATGTCCCTGGTTCTGAATATCTCCTTTCCCCGTCAGCAAAAACTGTGTTATTTAAGGACTCATTTTTGGAAAAATACTGCAACAATCAATCAGATATAATGATTTATTGAATAAAATTACCGTGTATATCCATAAGTATTACATAACAAGAAGGAGCATTGAAATCCTTATGAAATGTTCCTCCTGGTTCTTAAAATCATAAACTTAACAAAGTCAAATTGTGCAGAAAAGTTATTTCAGAACGAAAAGGCTTAAAAAAATCATGAATCCAAAAATCAGTTCTTCAAAATACATACATTTAAAAAGTTCAATTTGTACAAGATAATTGCACAAAATGACTTCCAATGGAAAAATATGTTTCCAAACATTGCAATGGCCTCATCAGAGACGGACATATAACAATGGAAAAAAGAGTGAGAAATAGTAAAGAAACAACAAACCAACCTCTATGTCTCTCTCTCTTCCTCTTTCTCTCTCCATCTCGAAATCAATTCAGGTTTCCTCATCAGGAATTTGAATTTTCTTATCATAATGATATTTACATTTTCATTTTTCATTTTTTTGTATATGTGTTAATCCTTAATATTTCCGAAATCTTTTATGTATTTTTCTAATTGCTTAAAGTAATCAATCATTAGAATTTCCAAAATACAATGGTTTCTTGTAAAAATTTGAAAACATTATCAAAGGCTTTGGTGTATCTTGCTTTGGTTCCTTTCATTATATAAGATTTTCACTGCATCCTAATCTACATGTACATGTGTGATTTTATGGTTAAAAGAACGCTATGGCATTTCTCATTTCCAGAAAAATTATTTATGTGTTCACCTCTCCTTATCCTTAGCGGTCTTCTTCTTTGACCTTTATGAACTGCCTTACAACTCCTACATTTTATTTTATAAACTACATTTTGTTTTTCTATTTTTCCCCGTATGTTGTTGTGATTGTTCTCTTTTTCATGTATTTGATGAATTATGTTGTTTACATATTTTTCTGTGATAAAAGATGGATAGTGGTTCCAGAAAAGAATCTGTTTGCATAATTCTATATTCTTGTTATGAAAGTTTTGATGTGACAATTTTATAGCTCTCTCAACTATATTTTTGACAATCGCAATTTTATTTTGTATTGGATGATTAGAAAGGAAGCTCAAGATACTTTCTGAAAAGGATGGTTTTCGATACCAATCCGTTATAATTTTGCCCTCATTGTTTTAATTAATGTTAGTCCAAAAAATTTTAGTTTATTGTCTTTTTCAATTTCTAAAGTAAATTGTAATATTGGGTATATGCAGTTAAAAGCATTTAAAAGAATATCAATTTTACTTTCATCTACAAATAGAACTGAATAGTCAACATATCACACATAAAAAAGACACTGAAGGCCTACTTTTTCTAAATCATCATTCACTAAAACTGAATTCCAAAGACTTCAAGTTCACTTCGTCAGTGTATAGTCTCGTAAACATTACATAAAAATCATTCTAAAATGTTCATAGTTCCTAAAATCTCCTTTCCCTCAGCAAAGATTGTGCTACATTCTACAATGGTAGCATCATTAAATAAGGAATTTCCTACAAGAGAAATAAAATTTCAGTACTTAATCAAATGTATTAATATTATAGGTTCATTGATTCGTATTCGATTTTAGTTAAAATTCAATTATTTGATTGACAATTCTTTTTTTTTCAAAGTCAAATTTAGCTGATTGGAAATTTAAGACTAGACCTTTCATTAAAAACTGTATTCTCCTAGTCTTTCATATAGGTGAGAGCAGATCCTATTAGTGTTCCAAATTTTTGTTTACAGAATTTCCCATCAAATTAAAAGTAAATAGAATGAAAAACAAAATGTATTGCTTGATTAAACTTTTTATATGGAATTGTAGTATGTTCTTTTATACTGTCCCATCTTTTTTCAATTGTATCCTTTACTTTATCACGAGGAATGTTACGGAACATCGGGATTACATCAAAGGAAGCTAAAAATCGTATGGAATCGTGATTACTTCAATAAGTTCTAGGAAAACTGAAATATTTTTTACTGGATTTTTGTTCCCTGTTGGAGAACCTATTATTGATCTCTTTTTTTCTAATCATTTTTTGCGTGTTGTCTCTTTGTATAGGATCACTTCATGCTGTTATTTTCAATGTCTAGCAAATGACTCTGGAATCCCACCTGCAGTTGTCTCATTTTAGTACCACTCGAGACTGTTTTTTCTCACTATTTATTTTAATACCTGAAATGAGCCCTGAAATAGTATTTTTTGTACGCAGTGAATGCTAATTTTCTTACCTTACCGTTGTACTTTTATTACCCGCCTCTCGCCGTCCCTGGTTCTAAACCTTAGACTTAGACTTAGATCTTAGAAGAACGACCTTCTTTTTTTAAATTTGAATGCGTCCGACGCATTACTACTTTGAGGGTCAGGTGCATAAAATTCCTCTGATACTTTTATTGCCCTTAGAGCATTGTAAAGTTGTACGAGCGCGCTGCGTATACGAGCATGAGGACTTACTATGTCCTAAGTATGTTTATGGGTCAGTAGCACACAGAACGCCACAATACCCCAACCCAAGCCACTTGGCAAAATCGTACATTTACGTATAGATCATGATGTCCATTGTTCTTGAACTTGCACGCCTCTCACACACACACATGCATATGCATATGCATATGCATATGCATATAAATGCGGATAGATATGGGTACGGTCATGCAGACAATCACTACACTCAATACCCATTGTTAACGTCCAACATAAATTCTACGTAACTCTTATCAGTTATCACTTACCATGCTATACAAGCAACATTGATGGACGTTAATGCGAGAGCCTCCAGGAACGAATCGTATAAAATTATTGTTGTAGCTCAAGTAATTCGTTTTGCATTATTACCACGCCTTCCAGGATAATTACAACAAGTTCTTAGATATACATTACCGATTTATTATTTTTAGATTCCAAAAGTCTTTTTCACTCAGCCTAACATGTTGCCTGTAACCTTATATTTTTCAAGTGATAAAAGTGAAATTCATTGGCTATTTATACTATCATTTCTTAGTCTATAAATTATTTTCTTGTTGAGAATTTTTTTTTCAGTTAAAATTGTATTATTACAACTTTTCTTGTATAAAACTCAACTATTTGGTTAAAAGTTAACTTTATTGTTGAAAATTCATATTTTTAGGTTCAAAATTCAACACTGCGTTTTGTGGAAAATAATCTATTTTGGTTAAGGATCCAACAAGTTTGTGTAAAACTCGCTCTTTTTTGGTTAAATTCAACTGCTTTGATTTAAAATACAAACAATTTTTTATCATTTTTGATTAAATGTTTAACTATTTTACAGAAAATTGATTTAATTTTTGGTTGAAACTTAGTTTTTTATTGCTGAAAATACATTTTTTATTTTCTAATATCACCATTCCATTTTGGGATGATAATAATTGGTCTTTTTTAATTAATATTTGAAAAATGTAATTACCATTTAAAGATGTTAACGTCCGAGTTTTTAAATATTCAATTAATATAAATTTTGAAGTTAAAACGATTACTTCGGACAAATAAAATTTGAGAAACAAGACCAAATCTGCCTCAGCCCGGGTTTGAACCAGAAACGCCACATCATTGAGTGGAGCGTTAACAACTGGTCTTTTTTAGGTAAAAATTTAACTATTTTGTTAAAAATATGACTATTCAGTTGAATTTTTCTGTTTTTCATGTAAAATTAATGTTTTTAAACACAAATGTAACTATTCAATTTTTGGTTGAAAATTGACCTTTTTTAGTTAAAAATTCAACTATTTGATTGAAAATTCTTTTTTTTTTTTAATTAAGTTTAGCTGACTGAAAATTTAACTACTTCATTTTTTTATTCAAAATTGAAGTTTTTATTAGTTGAAAACTCCTGTATTTTGTTTAAAATTTGTTTTTTTTTGCAAATGTACCTAGTTGGTGGAAGGTTAACTTTTTTTTTTAATTCATATTTTTGGGTTACAAATTCAACACTGCGTTTGGTAGAAAATCAATCTATTTTGGTTGAGGATTCAACTATTTTATTGAAAATGTACTCTTTTTTGGTTAAAAATTTAACTTTTTTGTTGAAAATTAGTTTTCTTTGTTGATAATTTGTTTTTTATTGCTTTTTTTCTTCAATAATTCATCCATTTGGTTACAAATTTAACTCCTTTGTTGAAAATTATTTTTTTTTCAAAATGATTAATTCGACTATTTAGTTAAAAGTTCTTCCTTTTGGTTGAAAAATCTTTCCTTGTTGTTGTGACAATTTAATTTTTTGAACTGAAAAATTAACTAGTCAATTTTTAGTTGAAAATTAATCACTCTGAGTTGAAAATTGATTATTCTCAGTTGAAAATCCAACTATTACATTTCTCATTGAGAATTCATCTCTTTTGGTTAAAGATTCATTTGCTTATTTGAAAGAGAAACTACATTTATTTAAAAAATTGCCTACTTCTTTCAGTCCAAATGTTTTTTATGTTATTTTGTTTTTTAATTAAAATTAAACTATTCAATTTTTGGTTGAAAATTAATCTCTTTTAGTTCAACATTCAAGTATTTAATTGAAAATTCTTTTTTCTTTCTTTGAAAATTAAGCTTTTTTAATGAAAATTTAACTATTCCATTTGTTATTGAAAATTGAGTTTTTTAGTTGAAAACTCCTGTACTTTGTTATAAATTCTTTTTTATTGTTGCAAATTTAACTACTTGGATGAAAGTTGAACTACTTTGATAAATTTTTATTTTTCAGACTGTTTATCGATTTGGTTGCAAATTTAGATACATTTTCAAAAATTATTTTTTCTCAACATTGATTGATTCGGCTATTTCATTGAAAATTCGCCTTTTTTATTGAAAATAAAACTACCTAGTTGTAAGGTAAAACACTTGGTCAAAGACTTATTTTCTTGATTGAATTTTCATCTACTTAGTTGAAAACTAAACTATTTTGTTGAAAATTCTTTATTTGTTGTTACAAATTGATTTTTTAAACTGCAAATTTAACGATTCTATTGCTGATTGAGAATTGATCGTTTTTAGTTGAAAATTCAAGTATTACATTTTTCATGGAGAATTTATCTTTTTCTGTTAAAGATTCAACTGCTTGGTTGAAAGTTAAACTATACTTTGTTGAAAATTTGTTCTATTTGTTAAAGATTTAACTTTTTTTTTTAATTCACTGTTTGGTTCAAAATTAATTTTCTTAACTGAAAATCTAATCATTTCATTGTTGGTGGAAAATTTATCATTTTAGTTGAAAGATCGTTTTTAGTTAAAAATTCAAATATTTATTGCAGTTTTTCTGTTGAAAATTCGTCTTTTTTTGTAGAATCCAATTTTTTTAATTCAAATATTTTTATAACAATTCAACTATTTTGTAGAAAATGCAATATTTTGACTTGAAATGTTAAGAATTTAAAGCGTTTTTAATTGCACTTAATATAGTACCCACATTCATGTTATTTAAAACAATTTATTTTGCTAAAGGATTAATAGCCAGAGTTTTAATTCATGTACCTATTGAAGCCAATGTAGTAGTTTTGAAATTTGGAAGTTTTAATTTTTTCAATTTTTATGTATGGAGAAATTAAAGAATAAATTCACATAGTTTTAAAACTCTTCACGACAGAACTCGAATGTAGTTATAGAATATAATGTAAAAAAAGCTCTTTACTCGTAAAATTTCCCTTGGCAAATTGAATAATTTGAATCTGACTTCGACTGAAAAAAAATGTAATTTTTCTTTAATTTTCTTTAAAAATTAGTTAAATTTATATGAAAACTAGAACGACGAGAAATCTTATGAAATTCCATCTCGATTTCAACTTGTGACACCGTAGAAAATTGTGGTATAAATCTAAAATTTTCGGGATGCATTCTTTGAAATACTATTTTTAATCAAATAAGTCAAGAAAACTTAAAAAATCTTCACGGTTTCCCGAATTATGACTAAAAATGTCCAAGCGTATCTACGCGCCGCCTGAAATTTCACCCAGGCACGCTTGGACATTTTGAGTCATAACTCGGGAACTCGTAGAGATTTTTTAAGTCATATTGTCTTAAATTAAAGATAAGATTGTAGAAAATGCGTCCTGGAAATTTAAGGTTTTTACAAAAAATTTCCTGAGTCATAGCACGAGTTGAAGTTGAGGTACAAAATTCGAGAAATTCTCGGCTGACTGAAACTGGACTCACACACGCTTCGACATTTTGAGTCATAACTCGGGAAATCGTAGAGATTTTTGAAGTCATATTGCCTTAAATTAAAGATAAGATTTTAGAAAATGCGTCCTGGAAATTTAAGGTTTTTACAAAAAATGTCCTGAGTCATAGCTCGAGTTGAAGTTGAGGTACAAAATTCGAGAAATTCTCGGCTGACTGAAACTTGACTCACACACGCTTGGACATTTTGAGTCATAACTCGGGAACTCGTAGAGATTTTTGAAGTCATAGTGTCTTAAATTAAAGATAAGATTGTAGAAAATGCGTCCTGGAAATTTAAGGTTTTTCCAAAAAATTTCCTGAGTCATAGCACGAGTTTAATTTGACGTGCAAAATTCGAGAAATTCTCGGCCGACTGAAACTTGACTCACACACGCTTGCACATTTTGAGTCATAACTTGGAAACGCGTGGAGCTTTTTCAAGTCATATTGTCTTAAATCAAAGATAAGATTGTGGAAAATACGTCCTGTAAATTTAAGATTTTTACGACAAATTTCCTGAGTCAAAGCACGAGTTGAAGTTTAGGTACAAAAATCGAAAAATTCATGGCCGACTGAAACTCGACATAGACACGCTTGGACATTTTGTGTCATAACTCAGGAACACGTGGAGATTTTTTCAGTCATATTGTCTCAAATAAGGATAAGATTTTAACAAATGCGTCTTGTAAATTTAAGATTTTTACAAAAAATTTCCTGAGTCAGAGCACGAGTTGAAGTTGAGGTCCAAAATTCGAAAAATTCTTGGCCGACTGAAACTCGACATGCACACGCTTGGACATTTTCAGTCATAAGTCGGGAACTATTAGATATTTTTTCAGTCATATCGTCTTAAATTAAAGATAAGATTGTAGAAAATTCGTCCTGTAAATTACAAATTTTTACGACAAATTTCCTGAATCATAGCACGAGTTGAAGTTGTGGTACAAAATTCGAGAAATTCTCGGCTGACTGAAACTTGACTCACATACGTTGGACATTTTGAGTCATAACTCGGGCACTCGTAGAGATTTTTGAAGTCATAGTGTCTTAAACTAAAGATAAGATTGTATGAAATTCGTCCTGTAAATTACAAATTTTTACGACAAATTTCCTGAATCATAGCACGAGTTGAAGTTGTGGTACAAAAT
>JAABKJ010008650.1:0-11395 GCA_011634705.1 Andricus grossulariae | reverse complement strand
TAATTTCTCCATGAGAATACGGTGATCAACCTTGTCAAAGGCCTTCGAAAGGTCTGTGTAGATAACGTCCACCCGACTATATTCGTTCAGGAGATCATGAATGTGTTGTGTAAATGCTAGTAAATTTGTAGTAGTTGATCTCCCAGGAATAAGGCCGTCCTGATACGTTGATATTGAGAAAATGATAGAGTTGAAAATCATGTGGTATAGACACCTCTCAAAGACCTTCGAAAAGTTATCTATGATTGAGACCGGGCGGTAATCCTAGACCTAAGATTTATCCTCTTTTTTAAAAACGGGAAAAACCCTTGTCTGCTTTCAAACTTCAGGGAACGTTCCAAGACGTGCAATCAATGTCGCTGATAGGTCCCTAATTAGGAATTTCCCGCAGTATGTTTACGTGGAAGTTTCTTAACAGCTTTAATAACATCATTTTCTTCAACGCTCAACACATCCCGAAGTAAATGCTTAGTTTTAACGGAGAGAGTGACGGAAAATACATTTGAGGGCAACTCGTAGACGCTATTAAAGTAATCTGCAATTAATTAACAATATCAGGGGGTGAGGTATAGTCAATTCCTGCATATCGCATAATGCCTGGAATTCTGGACTTACTCCGCAAGTTATTCACGTATCTCCGAAAAGTCGTTGGGAATATATTTATACCTTCCTCAATAGTCATTATAATTGTTATGTGCAATAATAATGTGTTTTTTATGCGTTTTCGAAGTGATTCAAACAGTATTAGATAATAGTTATTGAGGCTATTAGAATATTTAGGCTTATACTTATCTTTTAGAGGAATAACACTAATAATATCTTTCGTGAACCAAGGCCGATATTGTCTGTTTTGAGCATTAACTTCAAATTTAGGAGTTGATTTGTTTATTGCAGAGTACCATCTGGTCGAAAATTGATTTTTGCAGTAGAAAATTCCAGTTTTCTGTTAAAATTTTAACTACTTTGTTGAAATCTCAAGTGGTTTGTTGAGGACTCACTCTCATTGGCTGCAAATTCCTCTATTTTGTTCAGCATTCGTCTATTTCGACAAAAAGTTCTTCCTTTAGGCTTCAAAATTCACCATTTTTGTTCAGAATCACCGAAAAACGAGTTTTTGACGCTAAGGTCGAATTTTAGGGACGCATAAGAAATTTCGCATATAACCCTTTTTTAATTTTCACCAGACCTATAGTTTCTACTGTGTTTTATGAAGAGTATTTCTCCCCTGTGAAACGAAGGTACCTGGAAAAATGTGATTTTTTGTCCTCGAAAATTTGGGAAAGTCCTGGACTTTCGAAAAAAAACGCTTGTCACCCTCACTCAAAAATGTTTGCTTAATTCAAAGAAACGTTTCTCTGAATGTTGTCTTGAAAAACTTAGAAAATTCAAGCATTTTAGGCTGGCATCTGAAAACAAAAACAAATTTATTGTCATTCATCGATTATGAAACCTTTTTCAAGGTCATGGATACTAAATATTCTTTGCCTTTTATGAACCTATTGCTTATCATCTTTTGTGTATTCAATTTTTTGTAGACTTAGTTCATAAGAAAGATCTGTTATTGTTATTATTTTCAACTGCCCTGAACGTATTTTCTTCGACTTGTTTTTATCATTTGAAAAAAGTGCGCATCCCCTAATGAGAAAACAATTTAGTTATTAAACATTTTATTGCACCTTGTGTCCTTTTTCCAAAACGACACAAGTTTTTAAAATAAAAAAAACGCGTTCCATAAAAAAATGACTTCTCTTATCTTAAGCCACGGCACGGCATCATTTCTCGGAAGGCGCAAATACAGTTTTATGAAATCCAAGTTCGGATGTATTGCTTTTTTGTTATTGGTTTGTAAAAAATTAGGAAAATGAGAAACTTCCGATTTTTTATATCACTATCCTAGAATCTTTTCGTTATGATCAATTGTCTTTGAAAAAGGCCCAAATTAAAGAATCCAGCATGTAGTTTTAGATTGAAAAGTGAAATGTACTATATCACTGTATGGCTTTTCTGTTATTCATGGGTTAATAAATTTCAAATGTGAGGAAAATTCGCTTTCTTAGATCACTATGCAGTTGAAGGTCTTGGGAAATACCTAAGTGACAAATTAGTCAGATTTGCACCAACGCGTCGTATTTGAATGGAAAATTGAGAAACGACACAAGGTACAATAAAATGTTCAATAACAAAATTGTTTTTAAATTAGATCTGGAAATTTTTTCAAACTTTTTTTACCAGGAGACACGTCATGAGAATGTGTTCGTTAAATCCCAAAAGAGCTTTAACGAAAGAGTATTCTCGATCACTAAATTTCAATTCTTGATGGTTTGCCCTTTAATTTCAAATGTCCTATGCAGAAATTTGGGGGATGTACATTGACTCAAACTTGCAAGGGAAGCGAACCGCGCCATGAGAATGTGCCCACATAGCGGGCAAATTTTTTTTAATACTATTGTATATTTTTCTCACAATAGCAGATCAGGTAACATTTTCTATAAACGTCTATCGATCTTATTTTCAAGTATTATGTGAATTTTAACTAGCATAAGTAGTATAGAAAAGACGAAGAAAGAATATGGAAAGAGTGCGAGGTTGGTTTTGGTTGAATCTTTCCTTCTTCTTCCCCTTTTTTTTTCATTATTTCATTGTCTCTGATGAGCATGAATGGAGATAGTTCCGAATTATAATTTTGATTTTTGGATTTTTAATTCCTTCTCTGATTTCGGTGCATGAAATCATTCATAAGAAAGCAGCCTTCAATCTTAAATTAATTTTTTTCTAATCAACAAAACTTGTTTCTGAGTATTTACTCGCATTCCAAGGTTTCAAGGTGAAACAAGCGCGAAGAATTAATAATGGAATAAATACCGTCATACTGAGTAAAATTTGTTATCACACTAAGCCTCGCCAATAAGATCCAGCCGCGTTACCATCTATGCTCTGAAAGGTGAAAATACAAATATTCCAAAATAGTATATATATGCACGAAATATCAGAATATTCATTAGTCGAGATGTTTTTAACATTCTTCGATAATAAAATGTTCCTGCATTTGAAAAGTATCAGAATACTTGTTGTGTTTTTCACCGTCCTGATTGTTCTCAATTCGATTGGTAAGTGCAGACTAAATTAATACTAGTATCATCTTGAAAGTTATTTCAGGTGTACCATGAAGCACAAAATTACCCGATTTTTAATTTAATTCATAATTTCGATAAAGAAGCACATTGGTAATTACTGCATTCTTTCACCCCCCCCCCTCCCTGCCAAATACTGGCCCTCACCATTGGTTATACAAAAAGTGCGCCGCTTTCAAAAAACCTCTGAGTCATTTCGACTCTCATGTGATAACTAAGGGTTGAATAACAAAAACAAACTTTCAAAATCTTTCTATTCAAAAATATATTTTTAAAATCATTAATTGCAACCTCAATTACCAGAAAAAAATTTTTCCCTGATTTGAAAATAATGTAGCCTCGATTGTGCTATTCACCCAGATTATTTGCTCTATGCAAGACTATATCAAACATACGAAGAACGAGGTTTATACTAGGTTGACTCTCACACTTCTATGATTTTCACTTAGAAATTACTAAATTTTATCAATTTTAAATTTAAAAATAAATTAAATGTTTTATTCCTAAAGTGTTTAGACCAAAAAATTAATTCTGTAATTTTGAACAAATATTAAAATCTTTGTCATTATAGTTGCACTTGTAGTTAATTACTTAACAAATTTTTACGACCATATACAAACGGAGAAAAATGGGTCTACTTAAGATAAGAATTCTTAGTTAATAAATGAAAATGTTGCTTTTTCAAAGTTACACAAGATTACCATAACAAATTTCTGAATTCTTCGAAAAATCAAACATTCTAACTTTTATCAAAATTTTAAAATTTTGTTAATAAAAATTTTCATTTTGCAGTTAAACTTTCCAAAATTAGAGAAAATATCAACAAACAAAAAAATGTCCAAAAAAAAAATAGAAAGTTCTTATCAACCAATTTTCGAAAGGACGCGTAGTTCTTTTTAATAATGAAAAACAACATTAAAAATTAATTAAAATTTAATTTTTGAACAAGCGACACCAGCTACAAAAAAAATCAATTAAAAGAAATTGTTCGCCCAAGGAAGAGCTACAAATTTGTTATTAGTCATTGTTTGATGGGATGCTCAATTTTTGTTTTAATCGTGAAAAATGGCATTACAAATAAACATATTAAATTTTTGGAAAAAAAGACACAAGGTACAATCAAATGTTAATTAAGAAAACTGTTTTTGAATAAGATCTCAGAATTTGCTTTCCACCCACTTTTTCTCACGACACACTTGATGAAAATGTGTTCGTTCAAGCCGAAGGAGCTTTAAAAAAAAGAATTCACAGTCGCTAAATTTCCGTTGTCAATGATTCGACCCTCAATTTTGGAAGTCCTGTGCAATTTATTGAGAAATAATTTTATTGGCATAAGATTGAAATATTAAAAAAAATAATTTCTGATTTTGAAAATTCATATATTCATCCATTGCTATTTTTTTTACAGAATTGCATCAGTGTGGGCGCCCGAGCTCATCCAGACCCAAACCTCAGCCCATACCTAATCTGAACGAAATTTCGCATAGTAAGTTTTTATTTTGAAGTAATTCGTTACAGGTACGTTAATAGAAGAATTTTATTTAAGTTTCCAAAAAGTTACTTTGAATTTAGACTCCCCCCTTTAATTTAAAAGATCAATTAAATAATGCAAAAAATAACTACATAATTTATTTTAAAAAATAAAACAAAATTTCATTAAAAAAGTTATAGGTATGAAAGATTTTGAATATTAAAGTTGAAAACTCTCAAAATTCAATTTGCTCGTCTGAAATTATTATCCTTTTTGTTGATCATTCAACTATTATTAATTGAAAAATGATTCTTTCTGGTTAAAAATTAGCATTTTCGTTCAATGTGTCAATTTTCGGGTTTGAAGGTCGACCCATTTTCAAAATATTCGACTTTTCAGCTTTTACGCTCAATTTTTTCGTTAAAAACTTCTTTGTTGAAAAATTATTCTGTTTAGGTTGAAAATAAAAATATTAGATCTTAATCATTTTCTTAAGAGGTCATTCTACTATCTCAGCAAGAAAAGTTGATTTTCAAGAATTTTGTCAACAACTACTTAATATAATTGAATAAAATTTCTAGCGTTTATTTATGCTGTCTCAAAATTGACAAAAAAAAATTTTTCACATAAAATTATTATTTAGTTTAGGTATTATTAAACAATAAACAAAGTGTCTAAAAAAAGGTATGTCCACTGCGCGCACGGTATCTCGAGTCAGCATCATCTAAAACAAATAAATCAGAAATTTTCTTTATTAGTATGACCATAGCTCTGGAGTGACGAAGCGGATTGTTTTGATTCTGCAAAATAACAAAATGGCGGCAGTTTCAACAAAACATTTCCAAAAATTGTGTTTTTTTCGCTCTTTTTTTGTTAATTTAACTATGATGAAATGAACAATTTAAAATACCGCTTCTTCATCTTGTAGATATTTATGTTTAGAATAAACGTAGCAAATTTTGAAGTAATTGTTCGAAAACTTATATTTTCTTCGCATATACACATTTAAAAATGAACAGCAATAATTCCGGATATGCATCGAAAACAATTGCCACCGCTGAAACACAAGCAGCCGCGTTCAGATGCTATTTTCTCTATGTTGAGAGCATGATGGTCTGTGAAATGCATTCTCTGTTAACGGGCGATTGTCCAAAATTCAACTTGTCAGCCTAAAAAAATGTAATTATTGGTAATTTTTTCTTACCAAATTAGGTCCATCTAAAAACCTCGATGACGAAAGTATTGAAATAAAACTGACGAATGGACTCTGCTACTATGGTAAGGTCACGTATCCTGGTGGCGAAAAAATACCCACTTGGCTGCATCGTTCGCAACCAGAACCTACCAATGAGTTTTTGGCTTTTATACTAACAGACGACGGCCTTCATGCGCTGGCGACTATGCACTTGAATCCAGATGCAGCCCCCAAGTCTCCGACTAATGCAATAATCGCACGTATACATGTAGGAACGACCACGTATTTTTTAGCTAATACTTTTGAAGTGTATGATGTCAAACGTCATTATCATAGTCATCGCATACAATGGGGTTCACCCCATTATACAGCCGTAAACTACGTATATATTAACGTGCCAGGTAATGATGGGACTAGCGTTGTCTACAGATCTGCTCTACAAGATTATACACACTATCCACTCGGCAAGTTTTCGTAGATTACCATGCTGAAAACATTACCTTTTAACCAATATTTTTTAGCGGTGACTTAAATTGTCTATCTGCAATATTAAATAAAACTTGTTATATCTTACTGCATTTTTATTTTGTTATTGAAGATAGTTTTCTTTGTACTTCTCCCACATTTGGTAGACGATAGGAATATGATAGTCCTACGGAATTGCTAATATTTAATACATCATTTTCACAAAAAAATTTTAATAAAGAGACTCCTTTCAAGAAATTGATTGGAAGGAATCATCAGTTCAGTGTCTCTATTTCAACAAATTTTTATTCAATATTGAGAAAGAATCTATTTTATCGTGAACGATTTTATGCAAATAGAGCATGAAGAACATTGTTTAGGGGAACGCTTATGTCTATTATTCTTACATGATATATATTGTAAGCCAGCGTTCAGGAAAATCTGTTGAAGAATGATACCAGCAAGATTTTAGTAACTGATAAGTGATCTGTATTGCCTGGTTTTAGTGTTGAGGTGTTACTCAAGTGAAGTGTATTTGGGTAACAGTATTATTTCAAGAATTAAGTATGGATAAGACCTTATTATCGACATTTTGATTCAAGCCTAGTGTTCCTTTACGTCTCGCTGGCTCTGATCGGTTGATGACTCATACTAGATTACTCTGAGATGTTTGAATGTGACTACTAAATTTACTCAAAATCTCAGTCGTTAATTTATTAAATTGTACAAGTTCACTTTGAAATCATGTCGGACCGAGTCTGTAACCAGTGTGACGCCAAGATTTTCGAGGATGCTTCATCTTGTCGATGTCGTATTTTTTACCACCCGGGATGTCTAAACCTTGCAATTAATTCAACTACTGGGAAAAGAAGATGCTGTAGCTTCAAGCCCAAAAGGTCTGCATTATCTATTCCAAACTTTACATTTTCATCTGAGGACATTACCAAAACAATAAAGGATCAATTTGATAAAGTTAAGAAGGAGTCTGAGGAATTTATCTCAGTACAAATTGGTGTGGTACATAATGAAATCAACGATGTTTCAATCAAACTAGACGGGCATATGGGCACATTATATGAAGCTCTTGAAAGAATCGACATTTTAGAGGCAAAAGTAACCGAAATTCAGGAGAAAAATCTCACATTCAGTTGTATTATCGAGTTATCTGAAAGGATCTTTAGAAGATCTAATATCGTAGTTTATGGATGCCAAGAACCAGTCGGCACTGAGTACGGATGATCCTAATACAATTCGCAGGATAACACAAATTGGTAAATTTCTCCAATCACACAGAAGCGAAAGCGAAAGAGATGATCTCAGCCTACTGGAGAAGCATACGCAACTAGCTACTAACTAACTAACTAGAGGATCACAATAGCCCAGGATCGTACGCCCCTACAAAGAGCACGTTACAAAGAGACTCGAAGAATTCTAGAGGAACGAAGAAGCAGGGTGGAAACAGATATCACCATCAGAGAAATTCACAAGGAATTCAAGATTGTAAAGAAGCTGAAACAATTTCTAGCATCAAACACTGTGCAGTAGATTTGAGCCAGGGTATGAAAGAAAATATTTGTAATTGTTCGCATATTAGAGATTTGGATTTACTCAATAAATTATCTATATATTACCAAAATGTTCGTGGCCTGAATACAAAAATTATTATTGTAATCTCATCTTCTGAAATACCTAACTATGGTATGATTGTATTTGCTGAAACATGGTTGAAAAGTAATGTTTTGAGTTCCGAATTGTTTGACCATGAGATGTTTGATGTTTACCGTGATGATCGAGTTGATAGGGTCGCAGGGGGATATACTAATGGCAATTAAGACTACGTTTACCTCTGGAAATGTCAACATAACCTCAGTCATAAAAGCCTCGCCTAAAATAAATGCAATAGTGGTTAAGATTATCTATGAAATTGTATTATTTCTCATGAAAAGCGCTCAAAATGAAACAATTGAAGAATGTTGACTATCGAACTTCTATGATTTTCACTGAGAAACGACTAAATTTTATCAATTTTAAATTCAAAAAGTGATCTCTGGTCTTAATAGCAATTTATATTCGTCCCGATATTTCAAATAAAGAACTAGATGATTTTTTCGATGCCTGAACGATCCAACCTATTTGGAATAATAAATTGTTGATATTAGGTGATTTTAACATTCCTAAATTAAGTCAAGTTGTTAACTCTGGAATTACGAATACAAAATCATCCATACTTTATACCTTCATGGATATCCATGAATTGGAGCAATACAATGATTTTCGTAATTTTAATGATCGATTTTTGGACTTAGTCATAGTTTTCCCAATCCTGCCCATTGACGAACACCGTCCACCTCTATCTATTAGATTTGAAAATTGCTCCTTTTTGTCATTAAACACAAATTCTTTCTTAATGCCGGTGCAGCAAGATATAAATTTAAGAATTGTAATTATGATAACCTAAAAATCTGCCTACGTTCCATCGATTGGTCGTTTCTAAAAATCTCTGATAATGTTAATATGGACGTTGATCAGTTTTATAGTAAATTGATCGATACTCTTAGTGAGGTCATTTGCAAACAAGAGTTCTGGTATATCAATACTCTGTATCCCCACTGGTACACAAAAAACATTCCTAATAAGATTATTTGCAAAGAGAAAGCCAGGGATCAGTTCAAGTTAACGGACAGCAAGTTTCACTTTGACTCTTAGTTTATGAAGAAAGTATAATGTTCTATAATGTAATTGAAATTAATGAACGCCAGGATATAGTTAACTCATTTGCAGATTTTTTCTCTAAAGTTTATAAAACTTCTTCCGGCGTACCTGATGAATTTTTTGGTAGATCAGGGAAGTTATTTGGCGATTTCTTTGTTGTTTCCCATGACCAGATAGAAAAGTTGCTCAAGGCTATGAAAAATAAGTACACATCAGGTTCTGATGGAATTCCGAGTGAACTTGCTGAGCCGTTAACACTTATATACAATATGTCTCTATCTTCTGGGGTTTTCCCTCATATTTGGAAATGTTCAAAAGCTTGTCCGGTGTTCAAAAAAGGATATAAATATCTTATTATGAATTATCGGCCTATCAGTCTTGTAAGCAACTTCTCTAAAGTTTTAGAAAAGCTAATTAGTGAATTTACAGGGTCCTATTTATCTCCAGTTTTATCGCAGTCCCAACATGGCTTTGTGACTTGCAGATCAACGGTGACTAATCCAATAACCTTTATACAGCAAACTGAAAAAATGTTAATAAATCATAGGCAGGTTGATGTAATATACACAGATATATCTAAAGCATTTGACTGTATTGATCATTGCAAAATCTTACTTAAGCTATAAGAATTAAGCATACCGAATAAAATCTTGAATCTCATGATCTCTTATTCAAAGGATCGTAAAGTATTAGTAAGATATAATGGCTATTCCTCATCTTCATTCACACCTACCTCTCGGGTACCCCAAGGTTCGAACCTTGGACCGCTTTTCTGTAATGTTGTTATGAATGATGCGAATAAAGTTATTAAATGTCTACGTCTGGTTTATTTGGATGATGCAAAAATGTATATACCTGTAGATCGTATACAAAACTGCTATGAGCTACAACATAATGTGAATAGTTTTGTAATCAGGTGTGCTAGTAATAACTTGGATATCAACACAGCTAAATGTAAAGTTATTTCTATTTCGAGGAAAAAATAAATAA
Organism: Andricus grossulariae; assembly: GCA_011634705.1. NCBI lineage: Eukaryota > Metazoa > Arthropoda > Insecta > Hymenoptera > Cynipidae > Andricus > Andricus grossulariae. Next base: position 1,431 of record JAABKJ010008650.1, on the reverse strand, counting down.
TTGAGTGTGACTACACGATAAATAACATTGGCATTGAAAGAGTGATAACAACATGTGATCTGGGTATTTACTTGAGCGCTTCATTAAAAGTGAGTACTCAAAATAATAATATGTTTTGGGAAGCCAATAGATCTCTGGGGTTTTTGTTCAGATTACGTCGGAAGTTTAAGAAGGAAGCTACCATTAGGACTCTTTACTACACACTTATTAGGCTAAGTATCTCTCTGAAACGATAGATAAATGTCAAAAAAGATTTCTTAAGTTTCTCAACTTCAAACCAAGGGGTGATTTCATCCATACAGGGTATGATTATCCGCTGCTTTGCCACAGATTTAATAATTGGTCCTCAGAAAATAGGCGGAAAGTCGCAATGATTTCATTTTTATTCAAGATTCTAAATGGACATGTTGATAGTAGCTATCTTTTATCTGAGATTCCAATCGCAGTATATCAGTATAATGCTTGGAAGAAAATGAAATTTTATTTCCCTACCTCAACTCCGGCTGAAAACTGTCCAATCCTTAAATTATTTGAGGTCTTTAATGAACTATACATATACAATGGCAATAACCTTGATTTGTTCAACCAATCCTTGCAATTATTCGCATCTGAGGTATGTAACTTGATGGCCCTAGCTAGTTATGTCGCATTATTTTAATCTTAAGTAGAATGCACTTTATAACAAATATAACAATTAGAATAATACCACAGATCTGCAAAAAATGGGTTGCGACTGTTCTTGGCCAACTGAGGGTCATTTCCGATGTAATTTTCTGTGTGGAATCTGAATCCGGAGTCAAAATTATCCCAGCATGTCAGGTTTTTGAGATATCCTATCCTGAATGTGCGAAAAATGCGGTTTTTTGGTATATTTGAGGTTATGTTACATCGCGAAAATCTTATTTGTCTAAAATCGGCTCACGCCATCTTAAAGTACCACTATCAAGCTTTTGGAATCTTTTGAAAAATTCAAGATACCATTTTTCTTTGCGGAGACATCCTTAAATGAAGCTTATTGCTGCGATGATTACATTACCGCAGCAATAAAATTGAAGACACTTCTTGAGATTGTGGAAATGATATGTTTCTATGTTTTTTGGGTCGCTGAATCCTCATCTGAGCACAAAACTATCCCATTACCTAAAATTACTGAGATTCCCTAACCTAAAAGTGTAAAATGTACTATTTTTGGTTGAACTATCTATCGGTATAAACCTATGTATATGTAGTAACCTGCATTTCATGTCCTGGGACATTCAATCTTTAAACTTACGGCCATGAGCATAGAAGTTTGAAAACTACATCTAACCTTCTTGACTTTTGTGGTATCTCTTTTGCTTTTGTTCCAAGGATCTTGTGCCAGATCGCCTTTTATGTTGTGCATGTGGCTCATCGCGTTGAAGTGACCAGCAATAGTCGGCTAGCATAGCT
>JAABKJ010008649.1:0-11395 GCA_011634705.1 Andricus grossulariae | reverse complement strand
CCCTGATGATCTGAGAAAAGCAAAAGTTTGCTCCTTCGACAAGGACTGTTTTTCTACATTCCTGTAAAAATTTCCGTGAATTTTCTTGTTGTGTAGCTCTTGGTGGAATTTTTCAACTTCTGCTTTCTTCACTTTGGCTTTCAGAAGTGAAGCATCTAGATGTCCAGTGAACCACCCCAAACGAATAGAGTCGAACGGGGACGGCAAGCACGTTAGTCGCAGATACCTTGTTCAAAGCCGACACATTTAAAGACCAAATCTGCCGAAGAAGATGCTTGTATCTGCTTCGGAAAAACTCTTTAACTGATGTTACATCCTAAATAGGACTTTAAAGTACTCCCAGGTATGTACAGTTCTCTCCAATGTTAATATTTCTAAAACACTTATGTCCACAAGCTCAGGGTCCTTGGGAACGCCAACAATCTTTCCTTTCTTTAGATGAATTTTGACACGTTTATCCAATCCAAAGTCAACCCCAATCTCTCCTGTGTACTTCTTGACGATATTTATAGCAGTTTGGAGATGCTTTTACCAAAAGCATAGATCTCATGATATCGACCTGAAAGATGCTGCTCTGAAAGGTGACGTTGTTCGTAGTCAATCCAGGCCATTGACATGACGCGCTGATGGGCTGCAGCGTTTTTACAGACGCATCTGTTAATTATCAGGTTCTCTCGACATCCTGATACACATTTTTTCGAGCCACGTTGTTCGTATCTTCTTTCAACTCCAGTGTTTTTGGGACCTTTTATACCTCTCTACAAAAAGTCTCTCCCTCGTTTGTCTTGAGTGGATTTTTGACAGAAACAGGGTGATCACTGAAGAGGCGAGATGGGTCAGCGAGAAACAGTTTATTCTCCCTGCTCCATATCTGCCTCCTCTGTATGTTCTTCCTTGTGTCAGATAACACCCGTGGTTTGTCAACAATGTGTTGCCTGATTGTACTTGTTCCGTGTATGATTGACGATCCCTAGTTCTTAAGCGAACTTTTGAACCCTTTTCGTGAACGACCTGCTAGATGTTATGCAGTCAATCGAACATTGAATACGAGACGCATTCTGTCTTGCCCATCGAATCTTCTTCTTTAGTTCATACAAACATCTTCTGGTCTTTTGAGCCATCGTCGGTTTTAGTCTTCGATTTGAATGAGGCAATGCTCTCGCAGCACCATAAATTGAACAATGTATGGTCCACAGGTCGCGCTCTTTCGAAATATCCTCACGAAGAGAGGCATCCATTTCAGCCAGATCGTGTGATCACTAACAGTGTCACCTTTTTAGAGAGGTGTGTTTCAGGGCTATAAGATGAGCCTTTTCCTCCGAAAGGTACCTCTGCAGCAAACCTGGAAATAAATAGCATAATGTCACTCATATATTTTACATGGATAATCTTAAGATCTATGCTAAAAATAAACAGAAAATACATCTAGCTCTAGACATTGTCAAAGAGTACATTCAAGATATTGGGATGGAGTTCGGGTTACAGAAATGCGCCAAGGTTTATTTTTAGAAAGGAAAATTTAATGGCATCCACGAAGACCCTGAGCACGTCGACAGAAGCGCTATACGACACCATGGCGCTGGAGAGACATACACATATCCGCGCGTGCCAGTAGTACTCTATTCATTTGGAGTGGTACCATGAACGAAGGACGAGCTCAAATCCCTCCATATCGGGTCCCGAAAAGTTACGCACATGAACAAAGGAATGTACCTTAAGTCTTCTGTTCCGCGACTTTACATTTTACGACGTCAAGGTGGTCGCAGAACACTGAATCTTGAATGTCTTCATAACAGCATTATTCTGGGTACAGCACATTGAGTAGCAAATGGACAAAACCCTCTTCTTAAAATGGTCAGGAAACACGAAGAAGTGGACAAAGGGACTTTTCTGTACAAAGCAGCGAAGGAGGCCGCTGAAATACTCGGCCTTGACTTCAATATCAGGGGTCAACAAAATGCATCGAATCTTATCCATCTCAATCACTCCCTCCAGAAGGCCCGGATTAAGAAAGCACACGGGAAAAACTTCCGCGAACAGCTCCTCGACAAGAGGATGCACGGCGATTTCCACAGAAACGTGGAGGATCAGTCGATGTCATATGAGCTAACGTTTGCTTTTCTTAAATCACCCGGATTGAAGTCGAGCACGGAGGATTTCATTTTGGCATGTCAAGACGGTATCATTTCCATTCTAGCATACCATCGCCACATTTTGATCCAAGACATTCTCGATGATAGCCGCAGAGCGTATCATGCACACCCAGAGCATCTAGGCCACATACTATCTAGTTGTCCAACTCATGCGGGAACGAATGACATCCATAGGCACAATGCGGCACTAAGAGTGCTTTATTACAATCTCTGTCACTCTTACGGCATAGGCCCATATACCGCTCCGTTGAACGCTCCTAGGGAAATAGAGTTAATTGTCGAAAATGAGAAGTGTGGCATATACTGGAATTTCATAGTCTGGACAATTGTTTCTATTGCGCACTCGAGGCCTGACATAGTTCTCCTTGACTTCGAGAAACGAGCCATGTTTATTGTTGAATTTTCGGCACCAGCTGACAAAAATGTCATAGCCAAGGAGAAAGAAAAGAAAGAGAGGTATAAAGACCTAATGAGGGAGTTGCGAGATTTATGCCCGGAATATTCTGTTGAACTGACGGTCTTGATGATCGGCGCTCTTGCAGGTGCTGAGGTTTCACTGGTTAATAGCCTGAAAATCATCCCTGCTTGTCAACAAAATGCTGAGACACTTGCGGGGAAAATTCAGAAGGCCGTCGTCCTTGGGTCGCTCCGTGTCCTCAGTATGCACGAGACTTTTGCCGGATCATATTGAATTCTTTGCAAACTGTAACCACCTATCTCACAAACGTAAGACATCGTTACAGCTGAGATTTTACCGCGATTTCGCTAGGAGCAGGTGCAGTTTTTCAGATCAGCACCCGCTCTCGGCGAAATCCTGCGGTTGTCTTTATGACAAACTTTTAACTAAATGGTTCAAATTTTGTCATTTTGTCATGAGGACAACAGCAGGATTCCACCGTGAGCAGGTACCATTTCAGAAAATGGCACCCGCTCTCAGCGAAGTCGCCGTAACGTTTCAGCTATAACCACGCCTCACGACCGTGAAATAGGTGGTTATAGTCTGGGATGGACTTAATATGATGATCTGACGAAATTCTCGTGCACCCTGAAGACACGAAGCGACCCCAAGTATGACCGCCTTCTACATTTTCCCGTAAGTGTCTCGGTACTTCGTTGACACGCAGGGATAATTTTTAGGCTCTTAACTAGTAAAATCTTAGCACCACCAAGAGCACCGATAATCAGGACGACTAGCTGAACAGAATATTCTGCGTATAACCTTCGCAACTCCCTTATAAGGTTTTTATACCTCTCTTTTTTTCCCTTGCTTCAGCCAACGGTCGTATCCCTCCAAGAGCCACTATCTCCTTCATATATGCATCCCTTTGCTCACCTCCTTTATGTGCTTCACTTTATCCTAGTTTGTTGTAAATGTTTATAAAAATGTATATGTGTATGTATAAATATTATAATAAGATAAGTTTATTTTCTCAGGGGGCAGATTTCAACGTTTTTCCCTTAAAACAAGACTATTTTAAAAGTTCATGCAAATTCTAAGCATTTTTTTAATAATAAAAATTTTATTCTTCATATGTTGGTGCATGTGTTCCACTTATTTACAACCCATACCGTATTAAAGTGACACATATTTTTAAAATCTGGAACATTGCACCTAAAACTTTAATTAACTCTTATCTTATTTCTTAATTATATATATATATACATTTTGTTTTTTTAAATGACAATTAAAGTCACTAAAGTAAAATGATATCACTTTATGATTTAAAATATTGCGTTATACAGACCTTTAAAAATGCATCAATTGTTATGCCAATACACAATTCCTAGAAATCCCCTCTTCCAGCTCTCTTTATATTCTATTAATAGAATTTAAACAAAAACATGCGTCCAGTGAGATGAGACCCAGACAGCCGAGGAGTGGGGGTAAGCGCCAGGCATCTAGGCAAACACCGAGGAGTGGGGGTAAGACGATGGGAGAGCTATGGTTGGCCTTGAGTACTAATGCATCTTGGCTCCGAGAGTTTATGTTTAAATCCAAAACAATCGCACTCAACACTTTAGCCCTTTATTCTTAATGTTTAACTCTTTAGACAAAATTGATCATTCTGCAGGAGTTAATCTATCTTCCTCCGGATTAACTAAAAGTTGTTTTGTTGGATCTCTTGGCGGTGAGTTACCGTCCCGCTGATTTAAAATCATGTTCGAACAGAATTCCTAAATCTTAAATGATTTTGTTTTATTATAATTTGCGATTAAGAAGGAAGGAAGAGGTTGTAATATTTTTCAACACCTACCCGTTACCTTTATTTTACTATCCAAAATTTTAATAGCCATAGATGTAACTGTATAGGATTTCCATGCTTTTCGCAATAAACATTTAAATTGGGTAAATCAATTTTCGTTGTTGATTTTTGCTCACCTCGCGTTTGACGAATTAACTCACTTATCACAAAGCAAAAGATTAAGAAAAAATCGATTTGGTTTCAAGCACTTCAAATTTCTATTGAATATTGTTTGATTCTGATAAAACGAAATTTAATAGTAAATTCTAAGTGAAGAGATATGGAACACGTGTGCTCGAGGCAAGATTCTGATTTCAAATGAATATCTGCGATGACCGTTAAGGTCGGTTCAAATTAACGAATGCTTACGATCTCTAGGGATAATCGCGATCTCAAATCTCGCTTGTTATTAATATCTTTATTTTTCGTGTGTTTGATTTGAAAATGTTTCTTCGACTTTCATACATAAGATGCAAGGATCATTCAAATTAGGCATTGTGATGAATACTGCTCAGATACGGCGGCATCCCGACACAATGCGAGCGGTTTCCAATGGCAGATACGTAGGTCTGCGAGAGAAATCGGCAATTCACAAACTTTTGAACTTTTCGAGAAAAAAATGCTGACGAAATAAAATTAAGATTACTGATTGTATCTATTTTCGCGTAAACAGGAAAGCTCTCGATAATGACGCTGTTTTTGAAGCCATTCAATTTTCTAAATTTTGTATTTATATCATTTGAACTTTTGCGAGGATCATTTATAATTTCACCTCAGGGTGACGGAATAACGTGCCCCCTAGTTAAGCTCAAGATGAAGTAATCCTACCTGCGCAGCGAGACGCTGTATTCTCCTTTTGAAATACAAGTGGGAGTTTACATTGGATTACAAGGAGCACTCAGTATAGCTTTCCTAGGTTGCAAACCCAATCTCTAAGGAGATATTAGGAACCCAGTGTTCTAATTATTTTCACCCATCCATAATAGAAGTTACTGCATTCAATAACAAAGAAGATTAAATGTTTATATCAATAAGTTTTGCTCTTATTGAGAAAAGACAGAAAATGTCCAAAAAAAAACATTTAGTTGATTACGCATTAGCTGCCGTGTGACGGCACGCGCACTATCTCATCTGCCGAGACACGTGCGAAGGAAAATAGATCATTTGAGTGAGTTCTTACGCGAGCTCGTACGCAAGGCCGTCTGGACGAGATAAGAAACCTGTTTTCACATAATAATTTGCAAGCCTAATACAAAGCTAATGCAGATATGAATCTTATTTTATTTATAGTAAGACTGGACTGGTGTATATTTTTTCAAACCAGGAAATGATTTAAAATTTTTTCTTCGACTTTAGTGGCCACCTTCCAAATAATTAAAAGGTTAGTTTTATATCAGCCATTAATGATAGAAGCGAAGTGGCATCTGCTGGACAATTAAGGAATGTAACAGCTCTGAATTTTTTTGAATTATAAAATGAATAATGTCTGATAAAAAATCTTTGACTTCTAATATGTATTTTTAAATTCCTAAACCTTCGTTCAAATTTTTTCATTTTTTTTCTTGTATCTGATTTTATATTTGAAAAAAAATACTATCAGAAAAATTTTTGATGGCAGCACGACTATATACTGTTTATAATTCATATTATACAAAAAATGGAAATGACGATTTTTAAATCATTCTCGTAATATGAAAGTGCTGCCATAACGTGCCAAATTTCATGTACTTGATTGAGAACGTTTGGAAAATGCAAGAAGGCCTATCGTTAGTCGTGTTGACACGATTAAGAAACAAGATTCAAAACGATTGAGATGTTTGTTTTATAGTTTGCTATTGTAACATTGCGTTTAAATTCCCGTCTGTCGTCGCGCCAATCATCACAAGCTGAAGTCCGAATCTACCATCCACACTCGAGTGGCAAATATTGTCATGTCACAAGCCAATCCCAGTCGGGCTTTGTACGAGACTGCTCTATGAAAAGATTGGTGGGAAATCCGGATAATCCACGAGGCTACGAGAGGCTTGGCTCCCGGCACTTCCTGGATGGACTTCGTACAACATACATATATTTTTCCTCGTTAATTGAACGAGATGTGTTCTTCGACCAGATTGGCAAATTTGTTTAATAATTATACAAAAGTATCCATTGATAATTTGTCGGCTAGCAACGAGAGATGCAAATGGAACATAATTTGTACCGAGTAAGTTGGAGTTTTTCTTTTGTACTTTACTAAGAGAGGAATTGTGTCAAAATAAATTCCTGGGCCATATCTATTTGTATTCATGAAATTTGCCTTATTCATTCGGGAGCAAATGGAAATATTCCCTGGTTGTTTAATTTGTATCTACTGAAGATTTACTATGCTAAATTTTCGAGTTAACGGGGTATCTCTCGGCGTTGAAATGAAATCACGTAAGTTATCTAACGAATAATTGAAAGCTTTCCAAAAGGACCGCGATTCGGTTTTGGTTTAGTTATTCCCCTAAAATAACGTGAGGCTCAACATTTATTAGAGCCTGACCATTGGTCCCTTGGATTATCCCGGAAGCTTAGACGTGAATGGGCAGAACATTGTGCGCATATGATATTCGTCGTATATACTTGGATTAATATACTCTTAAATATCACTATTGCAACACATAAGTATATTAATTTAATATTCAATACACGATTATTAAAATTAATATACTTTCCACAACATTCAAGATTTTTAATTGCGTTCATCGTGCGTGCGGTTTATATGCGTGGTAAATTTTAAAAGTGTGTGCTAATTGTTTTTAAATAAATACTTATACCCTGATTGTTTAAGCAATCATCATTTTTTTAAACTTGAATTTTGTCAGTATTTCATATGAAAAGTACCTAGTGATATTAATTTTTTAAATAATTGCAAACTGTATTTCACACAAAGTATCTCTCTCAACATTCATTATCTGCGAAATTAATTTTAAAAAATTATAGTTCTTCGCGAAATATGAAAAAATTCTTTAAACATATAAAACTTGTTTAAAAAAGTATATTTTTTCACGATTCACAGGCAGAAAAAATTGTTTTAGCAAATAATAATTGTTAAACCATTACAAATTAGTTTAAAAATACTTGAAAAGTTGTGACTTATCATTTTATTAGAAAAGGAACAAAATATCACAAGCAAAATCTACGATGCCATCAATTCTAAAAGATATCTACATTTTTCATTTTGTAACTTGATGAAATTACAGAAATTTTAAGAATGTACTAAATGGAAAAATAAAAATTGGCGAGATTATTATTATAAATAAAAAAAAAATGAATATCTCGCCAGGTTTTCATTGTTTTTTTTTATATATTCCTACTGTAACTTTATCGATTAAATAAATTAAAAAATTCAGATTTCTTTTAGAATTACTTGGCAAACATTAAGTTCGCAAACTATGTTGACTGTACTGATAACTATTCACTTGACGGAATTATTTGCATCGCAGATGTTTTTGGTGATTTATTATTTTACTCAAACGAAATCAAATTTTTGTATGACTACGTAGGATTCAGATGAAAATATTATCAAATTTGACATCAGCACAGTTTTATTGTATAAATATTGAATACGCATACTGCGTAACTCTCCGCTACAGTTTCGAAATCTGCCTTGGCAACAGAAAAGCAGATCAGCATCGTATTCCTAAAAACTGGATGACGTCTAAACTGCTCATACGAAGGTCTTTCAACCATGCCTCAAGAAAGTCATCTTCAAACTGCGCATTTACAGAAATTTTTTACGGATACTCTGCTGAAATAAAATCTTTTAGGCACAATTTAGATGCAGTTGAAGTGTAAATTTAGATGCAAGTGTTGCAAAAAATACAGCTTTCCTGAAACCTTCTTTCCGATAAAACTACTTTCAAACTAAAACTTTGTAAAAATGTCATAACTCACTTTATTTGATAGCGCAAACTGTATTAAAAAAATATATTTTGAAACAAAGTTGGGTTAATTTTACTCTAAGATACCTAGTGAAAAATATGTATGTGGTCTAAGCCTAATAAAAATCACGTAACAAATTTTTTACCAAGAAAATTATTTTTCCCATTCGTAAGTCTACGTGATTAAAAGCATGTGTCTTTGGAACGTGCCAGAAACGTTTAGAAAGATATCCAAAAAACTTGTAAATAGTTTAGTGTTGATTTATGAAATGTAAATACGAGTACCTCAGAAAAACAAGTTGGAAGTCTGTATAATCTGAGAGATAGAAACTAAAGTATATATTATCAACTATAAATGAGCAATGAAATAATCAATAGCGACACTGTTAACCAGATTCTTCATTAATTCAATAATACGTTCTTTCTCTGCTTGGAACATAATGAGGATCGTCTATACTTTGGTTTCATCCTTGGCAGTTATCCTTAACTCTATTGGTGAATATAATAATATAATACATGGAGAAAAACTGTTCGAGAAACTTCATCCAACTCGGTTAGGTAAACTTGGGACATATGTACACTTTGCTAAAGTTTCAATTCTAGTTGGGTGAATCGACATTTTTTAATACTTCATTAACAAACATGAAAGTGTGACAAATTAATACTAATATCTTCCGAGCTGTAATGTAATTAATACTATACATTTTAATGCATACAATTGCAAAATCTATAAAACGTTAAATAAAGATTACTGATCAGTTGGATAAGGCGCGATCAAGGGTTGGGTAGAAAATATAAGTGGGTTTACAGAAAAGGCATGAAGGAAACACTGAAGTTCGAGAAACTTTAAATATGGGTAAACCGTAACTTCTGTGGAGCAAAAAAAAAATCTTATACACAAACAAAAGCATAGGCTTACGTACACATTAGTCAGTCACAGCTAATTAGAATATAATTTTGTCACAAACACACACACACGAAACCTATAACTACTATGACACATATAAAAATTATCTCAGTAAAGTATTTTTATTATATCAAAGCACAAATTAATAAGTTTCAAAATTTTGATAAACTTCTTTTAGAATGTAGAAAAACATTCGTATTTATTCAAGAAATTATACTTAATTAATCTTATAATTTAATCTATAAACCAAGTAAAATAAATCATTAAGCAGAGTCGACCTCAGAGTAAGTATCAGATTAGGTATTATATTATTGCGTAGTAATTAAGATTGAGTGGTTAATTAATTTGTAGCTCTCTGCGCATGTAAAGGTATAAATGAAGAATGAAAAACTGTGCATAATAAATAAGTATTTACAAAAGTTGAAGAAGATAGAAAGAGATTCGAAGATAAAATATTCGAGAACTAAAAATGATAGTTTACCAGTGAGTAATGTCAAGGGTTGAATTAGGAGCATTGTACAAATATTTGTAAAAGAGATTCTTAAAATGATACAGAGAAGTTGCATTTCTAATATCGTATGGACCTTTATTCCATAACCAGGCACCTCTTACTATAAATGATCTTTGAAGCTGACATGTTCTGTGAAAAGGAATCATTAGGAGCACATGTCTCTTACGAAGATTAGACTTTGCTGAAAGGTCTGTATCTACAAGTTGGAAGAGGTTAAATAGATACTCAGGAGCTTTGTTCTGAAAAAGAGTATACAGCAAATTACCCATAAAAAATTGTCTTTTCTTAGCAACATTAAGCAGACCGTCCCTATGTCTGTATGAAGTAATGTGTTCGTATTTGGGAAAATTGTAGATAAAACGGACGCAGGCGTTTAATGCACGCTCGAGCTTTAAATTTAAATCGTCGGACAAACCATCGTATATCAAGCAACCGTAGTCCAAGTGGGGCAGGCTTAGATTCTTCTGTAGAATACTATATGTTTTCCTCGAGATGCTCTGTACCTGTTCCTTCTGAGACAAGGTACGGTTATGGAAATATCCTTGATCCTTAACTACTTCCGAGAAAGGGATAGCGAGATTCTCGATGCAAATTGATGGAAATGATGCCAAAGTTTCAAGTGACGGCGATGAAGTAGGTCCAACAATTGCCTGACTAGAACAAGCAATCTGCTTATCAAAGAAATTAGTCCCGATAAATAAATTTTAAAATCATCAGCATATCTGTGGTAGCTGCAATGTTGAAGTTCACTTTCGAGGTCAGATGTGAACAAATTGAAGTGGTGTGGTGCCAGAATGGAGCCCTGTGGAACCTAACACTTGACCTCAACTCAGTCAGAAAGGCCACCACTACTATTAATAATTCTGTGAGACCGATTATTAAAATAGGCTTTGAACTATTCAATGACAGAGTTCAATACGTTGAAAGATTTAAACTTTTATAGGAGTAACTTTAGGAGTAACTTATGGTTAACTATATAAAATGCCTTTCAAAAATTAAACAGAACAACAATCGTGATCTCCCTGTTATCCATTGCTAATTGGAGATCCGTCGTTACCTTAAGGGAAGCAGTAGTTTTACACGGAAACCTGATTGCATCGGGTCAATGGCCTTAGATAGTTCAAGAAATCTGGAAAGTTGCAAATGAACAATTTTTTCAAGTGTTTTAGAGAGTGCACATAAAGTACAAATTGGCCGGAAGTCTTTCGGGGTAGTAGGTTTGGAAACTTTGAAAATTGGGCAAATAACAGCGCTTTTCCAGATATCTGGGAAGATACCGACCTGAAGGAAAGCATTATAAATATGCAATAGGTTAGGAAAGATAATTGGAAAGGCAAATTCAATCATTTCGATTGATATTCCATCAGTCCCAATGGCATTTGATTTGATTTCAAGTGTTTTTCCAAAAAGTATTTCAGGTGTGATGTCATCGAAAAAAAGTCAGTCATTAAATGTTGAATTAAGAGAGGTAGTGGAAGATGATGGTGTTAAGTCTGGAACTGCGAATGTAAATAAATTTATTAAAATGTCATCAGGCGGAAAATTACTATCTATAGATTCGTGCTTGGGAGGGATTAGGTGTAAACGTCTAAGGGTATGCCAAATGTCCTCTTTTTTGTCTCTATGTGCAATCTCATTATAATTGTATTGATTGAACGCATCTCTAATCTTAGTTT
>JAABKJ010008648.1:0-11395 GCA_011634705.1 Andricus grossulariae | reverse complement strand
ACAAGTTCTGTACTTTTACTTTTGTTCATCTCTTTCAATATTATTTTCATGGTTCCTTGAAAGTCGTTTTGTAATTTATTTTCTTCTTCTGTTCTGATTTTATCTTTACTTTCCTTGACTAGTCGTTTAGAAATTGATTTTTCTAATTTCAGGTCTCAATGAATGGGCTTTACGAGAGTTGAAATAAAAAAGTCATTAGATTATAGTATTCTTGGAAGAGTTTCGAATATGAAACTATAACAATTTACAGTGTCGCAACCTTAATTTTATCAAAACCCAAAAAATCTGTTATTTCTCCATTTGAATTATATGCGAAACTTCATGTGCGGCTTGCATCTGTTAATATTATCCCATGTTGCTCAAATTTGTAGAACATAATTGTTTTGAACCAATAAAAATATTTCAGCTGGAGTGGCAATCTTCTAATAACATCCCAATCATTCAGAAAACGTTTTCTGATTAACACCCAAACTCCTAAAAACTATACTAAAACCGATTTCTTAACAAAACCTCAATGAAAAATATTCGGAAAGGAATAAAAAAGGAAAAAGTGTAAAGGGGGTGTACCATAGCCCTAGGGGTGGCTAAGAGTTAAAAGGGTTCGCGATAAGGGAGGAAGATAGCCGGTATAGCGAATGGTATCCAGTGGCTGGTAGTGGTCTCAAAAGAAAAGAGACGCGTCTGGGGTTATACAGAGTTGTGGGGGTTTGGGGGTGTGTATTGTATCGCGAGCTTTTTGAACGGCGTTGCTCGCGGGGTCGGTTGGTCGAGTACTGTTCTCCGAGTTGGAATGGGGTTGGGGGTGCGGGTGGACGGGTAGGTGAACGTCTGTCTGTTGGCTGCCAACGAGCCAGTCAATCATTACGGGCTGCGCATGCGCTCAAAAACCCCTCCTCTAGCCCCACACCCCTTGCCCTTCACTACTCAGCCCCAACCTCCTTCACGTACGTACACCCTTCGCGTTTCCCTCAGTACCGAGTTTACCCCTTGCTCTGTGCTACAAGCACGCTACAATGCTGCCCGCCGCCGCCCATCCTGCATATTTAAGCGAGCTGTCTTGCCGTGCAGTCGTTACACCCTCACCCCCATCCTGGAAACTCTCCACCGTCCTCCATGATCCATCTCTCTAGCTTTGTCCTTCTCTTTTTGGGACTTTTTTCAACCCCCAATTCTCTTTTTCAGCTCCAGTGTTGCGATAAAGAATTATTTTGCTCGGCGTACCATTTTCCGGATGGTTTTTTGTGGAAGAACTCGAATGGGTTACTGAAGCAGATTTTTTGGAATAAGAAAGAGGCTTGAAATGTCTGGAAGGCGAAACAGTTTACTCGCATACAATATGAAATAAAAATACATGACCTAGAAAAATATAATTCAGAATTTTTTATGAATAATGCGAGCATAAAGTGCTTATGTACATTAGGGTGGTCCAAAAATGCGTTGGAAATTTTTTATTGGAATTTGTATGCATATCGCCCGGAAATTTGTTGGAATACATACAAAAATACATCCATTTTTTTTAATGATACTTAGATGTCGCTTAAGACCCATAAAGTTTAACACGTATTGACCACAAGAAAAACGACGTTTTCGTAAATTGTATTCAGAAAACTTAATATTAGGTTTATCGAGTTGAATTTCGTCCATTTTTGTTCACAATTAGCCATAGAATACGAATAGAATATTACTTTTCAAATATCACCCTCACAAGTTTGTTTTGTAGGGTCCCCCAAAAACTCCATCAGTGAAAAAATGGGTTTTTCGAGTTTTTGGAGCAAATTATGATATTTTTGCGTTTTTTTGAAATGCAAATTATTTCTAATACATGAAAAACTACTTTATACTACTGATTAGATATTCACATAATTTTTTTTAATGGTTTATTATTGTTTTCAGCAGTTTTCTCTTAGAATAGAGATAGAAAGTCGCGGTTTTTTCAAAAAATTTGTACTTTTTGTCGAATGTTCAATTAGAGTGATGCAAAAGTTTATCAATGTGATCAAAAATAATTGTTCAAACAATTTATTATTATTGTTAATAATATTCTCTTAGAATAATACTACGAAATTGCCGTTTTTTCCAAAATTGTCCACACTTTGTCCAGTTTCCAATGAGAGTGAGGGAATAATCAATTAGAGTGAACAAAATTAATTGTTCAAACAATTTATTGTTATTGTTATTAATATTCAATTTGAATAATGCTAGAAAGTTGCGGTTCTTTTCTGAATTTTTCAACAATTTGTCTATTTTTCAATTAAAGTGAGGGATTAATTAATTCAAGTTAACAGAAAAAATTATTCAAACAATTTATCACTACTGTTAATAATATTCTCTTTGCTTGATGCTAGAAAATTGACGTTTTTTCTGAAATTTTTAACTATTTGTCTATCTTTCACTGGGAGTGACAAAATAATTAAATAAATTCAACAACAATAATTGTTCGAACATATTATTATTGTTTATAACTATCTGCTTCTATATTAATGCTAGACAGTTGCAGTTTTTTTCTGAAATTTTTAACTTTTTGTCCACTTTTCACTTGGAGTGGTGATAATTCCTACAAGTTAACAAAAAAGTTGTTTAAACAATTTACTATTGTTTATAATTATCTTCTCTAAAATAAATGCTAGAAAGTTGCAGTATTTCTGAAAAGTTTAACTTTGCTTTGCCTCTTTAGTTCAGAACCAATAATAAATTAACATTAGAAGGAATCATATTTTGGACAATCTCGTTCTTCTTTTTGAACCATTTTTTCCAAAATAAAACAGATATTTGAAATATGCTTTGTAATAATATAATCTTTATATATGTATATTATCATCGATTTGACGAATTTTTTCTAGGGGTGAAAGGGGGGGAGGCTGATATTAAAATACGTGCAATTTCAAATTTTTCTTTCACGCTTTGCTATAAACTTGTTGTTATTCAAAACAAAACTTTTACAAGTCATTTAGAGATCTAGTCCTCACACCTACTCCTAATTATTCCATTCTTTGTTTTTGTCTCTTGTGTGAGATAGCTTTTTTGTTCAAATTAATTTTTTTCAAACATTGCTAAAAGATCGAAAATAATTCACTTAAAACATCACAATACTATTTAAAAAATGTTTCTTTTTGTAATTCGCTTATTATTACTTCATAACTAAAAAGGCAAAACAAAGGTAAACATTTCAACAACAAAAAACTGCAACTTTCTAGCACTTATCTAAGAAAAGATAGTTATAAACACTAATAAATTGCTTAAGCAACTATTTTTGGAATCTTGGATGAATTATTATTACCTCACTGAGTGAAAAGTGAACAAAAAATTTTTAATTTAAAAAAAAAACGCAACAATCTGGCAATGAGATAAAGATAGTTATAAACAATCATGATTTGCCTAAACAATTGTTTTTTGTTAAATTTAATTAATTATTTAGTCTTTCCAAGTGAAACATAGACAAATGGTTTAAAATGTCAGAAAAAACCACAATTTTCTCGCATTAAGCCAAGAGAATATTATTAACTGTAGTGATAAATTGTATAAACAACTATTTTTGTCAACTTAAATTAATTATTTCCTCACTCTAATTGAAAAGTAGACAAATTGTTGAAAATTTCAGAGAGAAAAAACGCAACTTTCTAGCATTATTCAAATTGAATATTATCAAAAATAACAATAAATTGTTTGGATAATTAACTCTGTTAACTTTAATTGATTATTCCCCTCACTATAATTGAAAATTGGACGAAAAGGTAAAAAAATTCAAAAAAGACTGCGAATTTCTATCTCTATTCTAAGAGAAAATTGCTAAAAACAATGAATAATTATTTAAACAATGTATGTAAACATTTAATTAGCAGTATAAAGTAGTATTTTATGCATTATAAACCATTTGTATTTGAAAAAACGCACAAAAATCATTATTAGCTCCAAAAACTGGCAAAACCTATGTTTTCACTTAGGGGGTTTTTTTGGGACCCTATAAAACAGACTTATGGGGGTAATATTTCAAAGGTAATATTCTCTTCGTATTCTATGGTTAATTTTAAACAGAAATAGAGTTAGTTCAACTGGATACGCCTAATCGTGAGTTTTCTGAATACAATTTACAAAAACGTATTTTTTTTTCTTATGGGAAATACGTGTTAAACCTCATGGGACTTGAGCAACCTCTAAATATCATTTTTAAAAAAATGGATATATTTTTGTGTGGATTCGAAAAAATTTCTCCACTATATGCATAAAAATTCAACAACAACAAAATTTTGGACCACCCTAATGTACATCGATGTAGTTTTTGACAAAGTTTCCAGATTTTAGTTTCTTTTACTCCGAAATTATTAACAAACAAATTTTACAAATGACTTATGATTCTGCGAATAATTTTTAATAAATTGAGTAATCCAAAAATTATGAATAGGGATAAATATTTTAGTTCTAAAAGTGCTTAATTATGCTTCAAAGTCTGTCTTCGAATTTTTCTTTTAGTTATGTGTTCATCTAATTCAAACTGTCAAAGCTGGTCGAAGTTTAACGCAAAATTGATCAGAGAAAGAACTATTAATTAAAAATTATCAATAATCATCTTTTGAATATGTACTTTTAAAGGTGCCTTTATTTATATAGAAGAAAAGTGCTCAACTTGAAGGTAGTTGTGCAAAAAATCTGGTCTCTGGAAAAAAAGTTGTCAATGACTAAGAATTTTTACAAAAAAAGTTTAATACTTATGAAAAATAATTATTTTAAATTTATTTTTTGTAATTGAATTTTTCCTCACTATCGCTTCTTACAAATTTGTTTAAAATGTTCGGATTTTATTTTCTTTAAAAATTGTTTTCAAGATTTCATCCATACAAAAATTTACTTTTAAAATTGGAGGCAATAGAATTGTAGAGAATGTTTTGTCAACAAAAAAAAAACAGCCTTTGATAAGATTCAACCATTTTCTAGCAATTGGTAAGAAGCGATAGTAATATCAAAGTCAATTGCAAAAAACATTGTTAAAATAAATTTTTTTGTAAGTTCGAAAACGTCTTCATTAAGGATAATGTTTTATTTAAAAATCATCATCATCACTCATCAGTAATACTATGTTGATTCTTAAAGTCACAGAAAAAGTTAATTCTTCACAAAAGAAATTTTCTATTTTGGGTGTGAAAATAATGAAAAGATATTAATTCAGCTTGATTTTTAAAGTTCCATCTGTTGCAATGAGATCTTGAAAAACCAAAAAATTTCGAAAACCGCCTGAAATATTTTTTTCTTATTGTAGGTAACCCAAAATAGTATGAAAATATAAAGCTAAGAGGTCAAGGAATGTATACGAATTTTTTACGTCGATAAAGTTCGCGTGACATGACATGCTACTATGATAAAACAATAAAATTTCAAAAATCATTTTCAAATATATTCAGAACAAATAAGAATATTTTAAAACATTTAGAATATTCAAATATATAACACTATACTCAAATTATCATAAGTATACAATTAACTTCTCAATATCTTAAATAATTATTTTCGAGTTTTATCCTAAAATAGCAATGCAGGGGGACCAGACAAAAAACTTGTGGGACAGACTTTGAAATGATTTTTAAAATCTTTAATTCTAAAATATTGAAATCTAGTCTTGATTTTCATCCTTTTGAACTCAATATAAGTGATACTAATGTATCTCAGATATTTAACACTAGGTTTTATTATTATTTAGCAATTTTCTATTTTGAAAATTTGTAGTTTGGGACGAATTCGTCTCAAATATTGAAACTTTACTAAATAGTGCCTGGTTATAAGAGTTTTACTGAGATATTTTGATAAAAAATTTATTATTCAGAGGAAAAGTCGAAAATGACAGGGACTTGTAGTGGTCACCATTTTGACAATTACCCTTATATAATAATCTATTTACATTATTATTTATACATATATTATTTCCTCATTATTTCATTATTTCATAATTTGAAAGAAATAATTGAGAAATAATTGTTTGTCGTAACTAGGATCGAAGAATTAAATAATTAGTGTTGAAGACGTCGTTTAAGGAATGGATTGACCTAGAGCGTACCCACGTCAATCAATTAGCGCTTCGTTTACTCTGGATGTTGAATGTGAAGGCGCGCTTCATCAATTTTTCAAATAAGATTTTTAAATTACATTATTTAAATAAATGCTTGCTCTTTTAACTTTTTCAATCTAAAACTCCGAATACCACAAATTCGCCATAATTGTTACACCCATGAAACAAAATCTTTTATTTTAAAATCTTCAACCCTTCTTTTTCGAAAAAATTCGAAAAATCACGAATTTCTGATGGGATATCACAACTATGTCACATTGACAAGAAACAGAATTCTAAGAATAATTGATTTCGCTAACCTCGGACAGGTGGCTTACCATAAAATGCTTTTACTACTTAAACCTCTGGCAACGTCTTGCTCTGAAATGCATTTATGACTATATTTTTTGTATCTTTTTAATACCGTGTTCAGCTAATTTGAGCAAAATATATAGTTACTACAATAATAATTCAAATATTTTGAATAACTATGAGATTACTCAACAATATTTATTTACTATGAAATAATGCACAGCAAAGAAAAACCGGGGTTTACATTAGGGTAATCCAAAAATACTTAAGAAATATTTTTTCTCTCGAATTTTCATGCATATCGCCCCTGAATTTATTTGAATTCATAAAAAATTAATACGTTTTATTTAAATGATATTTAGAGGCTCCGCAAGCCCCATGAAGTTTAACACGTATTTTTCATAAAAAAAGACGTTTTTGTAAATTTTATTCAAAATCGTCTTTATTAGGTGAATGGAGTTCAAACGTCACCTTTCTCTTCAAAATTGGCTATAGAATACAAATCAATAATCACTTTTTAAATGTCACCACCATAAATCTGTTTTATAGGGTCTCAAAAAACCCCATAAGTGAAAAATTGGGTTTTGCGAGTTTTGGACGCTAATTCTGATTTTTCGCAGTTCCTAAAAAATTTTGTTTCAACACGTCTGGTATTTCTTTCTATTGATAATAAAAAGCTTAAATGAATTATTTGAACAATTTATTTATTGTTTATAGTTTATAGAATTTTGCAGCTTATTTTCAACTTTTCAGGTAGAGTGAGGCAATAATCAATTAAACTTAACATAAATAATTGTTTAAACCATCTATCGTCATTTTTAATAATATTCTCTCAGAATAATGCTAGAAAGTTGCAGTTTTTTCTAAAATTTTCCAGTTTTTGTCCACTTTTCAATTAGAGTGAGGAAATAACTAATTCAAGTTAACAAACATAATAGTTTAAACTATTAAATATTTTTAAAAGTATTCTCTCTGCGTAATGTTAAAGAAAAAGTAATAATATAATTTAGCAAACAAATTGTTTGAACAAATTATTACTGCTTATAACTATCTTCACCTATTTTAATGCCAGGTAGTTGCGTTTTTTGTGACATTTTTTACTTTTTGTTTACTTTTCATTTACAAAGGTGATAATTATTGCAAATTAACAAACATAATTGTTCAACAGTTTATTATTGTTTAAAACAGCTGAAAATTACAGAAAAGCCCGCAAATTTCTACCATTACTCTACCATTACTGTCACTAAGTAAGAAGAGGACAAAAAGTTTAATATTTAGAAAGTACAGTAACTATTTACCACTACTATAGGAGAAGATAGTTATGAACAATAATAATTTATTCAAACAATTATGTTTGTTAAATTTAATAAATTATTACCTCGCTCTGAGTAAAAAGTTGACAAAAGGATGAAAATTTTAGAAAAACCGCAACTATTTAGCGTTACTGTAGAAGAAGATTGTTATAAACAACAATAATTTGTCAATACAATAATTTCGACAAAAATTTGAATATTTCAACAAAAAAAACCGCGACTTTCTAGCATTATTCAAAGAGAATTTTTTTGAAAATAATAGTACATTATTTAAACAATTATGGTTGTTAATTTGAAATAATTATTACCTCATTTTAATTGAATAGTCAAACAATTGGAAAATTGTAGAAAAAACTGCAACTATATGGCATTATTCTAAGAGAATATTGTTATAAATAATAATAAATAGTTTAAACAATTATTTCTGCTAAATTCAATCGACTATTGCTTCGCTATTACTGAAAAGTTGAAAACAAGTTAAAAAATTTGGAAAAAAATGCGATTTTCTAACTCTATTCTATGAGAAAATTGCTATAAACAATAATAAATTGAAGCATTTATTTAAACATCTAATTATCAACAGAAAGTTATGCTGAAAACTAGCAAACCCGAATTTTTCACTTATGGGGTTTTTTCGGGACTTTCGTGACGTTCGGTCTTAGGGGGGTGATATTCAAAAAGTAACTTTTGGTTCGTATTCTATGGCTAATTTTTAAGAGAAATGATTGGGACCACCATATTGTACATAAACAGAAACGTAGAAAAAAATTGCCAGAAATTAGAAAGGATTACGTGATATTGCAAAGCTTTCAAGTGATCTTAAAAAATTTTATGGGATTTCAAAGTATTTTAGGAGATTTTGAGGGATTATAAAAGATTTCGTGGGATGTCAAGGGCTTGCAAAAAACTTCAAGAGTTATCAAGTAAATTGAAAACATTAAAATATATAATTCCAAAGATTTCATGGTATTTCAAAGGCTGCTTACGTAGTATTTCCAAAGATTTCGAAAATTTCAGGGTACTTTAAGGAATTTCAAGGAATTTAAGAATAATTTAAGTGATTCTAAGATTTGTAAGGGATTTCACGAAATTACAAAATATTTGTAGGAATTTCGAGGAGTTTCAAGATATAGTGAATTTTTTAAGTTATTTCAAAGGAATTGAAAAAGGTCCTCTAATCTTAAAGATTTCAAGAGATTTGAATATCTTGTCTCTTTGAAATTAAAATAAAACGAAATTAACTTTAAGTTAAAATGAATTTTTTCATGACAGGAAGGTGCCAGACTGTAATTTTAGACCGAATAGGGCCCACAAACTATTAAATTTTTAAATCAATATAATATTATAAATCGATATAAATATAAATTCACAAATTAAGCAATTTATACCGTCAGGACTAATTTCGGCCCTAATTTAGTTTGGATAAGGTTTTTATTGTTCATTTATGAATCATTTTATTTACTTTTGTGAATGATGAAATTTCAATAAATTAAGTGCATTTAACGACAATTTAATGTATGTTAATGTAAAATTATATGGGATTTGGTAGATTTTATGCTTTGCGACTTATTCTCATACATATAAAAATGTCCACTGTTAATTAAATTTGAAGTTATGTTTTACTTTGTCAAACATATTAAGAGGAAGACATAAAAATGGATTGCTTTTTGCTATTTTGCTAATTATTTCTGGTAAAATTAGGCAGTGTGGCCTAAAAATATATTTTCATAATTCCCTGATTTATGCTTGAACAATTTTCCATGACCATTAACATTCAAATACCAGCATTTTAATCTTGTAATATTTTCAGCATAGTATCTTTTATAAACGGAATAAAACAATATTTCAAGTACAAATTAAAAATTTTCAACATTGTAATTAAATTTTTCACAAAATAATTGAACTTCTAAGCGAAAAAATGAATTCTCAACAAAAAAAGTGTATTAGTTGATATTTCAAATATGGAATTTTATACAGTGCAACCTTGATTTAGCTCCCCTGGATCTTGCCCTTCCGAGAATTGTCGCCGCGCCGTGGGCATACGTGAGAGGCGTTTGCGGGGGGATGTGCAAGAAACAAAATAGTTCCACGTCTCTATGTTTAACGGCAAGGTCAGCCCCAAGACCGGCGCTAAATCCAGGTTCGACTGTATTAAAAAAAAATTAATTTCAAAACCATAAAGACGAATTTTCAACCAGTAAAGATTTTTCAGTCATGAAAGAGAAAAAGTTAATCTAAATTGTTTAACCTTTAAGCCAAAAGACGAATTTTCTGTACATAAATTGAATTTTAAACCAGAAAACGTGAATTTTCATCAAAAAAATCAATTTTCAACAAAATAGTTAAACTTTAAACCAAAGAGATGCATTTTCAGCTAAAAATATGAATCTTCAACAACAAAAATTATTTCTTAACCAAGTGGTTCAAGCAAAATGAAATATGGAATTTCTTCTAAAACAGATGAATTTTTAAATCAAAAAAATCAAATTTTCGAAAAAATAGTTAAATTTTCATTCAAAAAAGATTTAAGTTTGACTTTTCAACATAAAAATGTGAGTTTTAAAGAAGCCGTTAATTTGTTTAAATAGTTTTATTTTCAACAAAACCGTTGAATTTTCAACCAAAAATGATGACTTTTTAACAAAATGGTAGAATTTTCAACCGAATCGTTGAATGTGACACCAACAAAATTGTTGAATTTTTAACCAATCCGAAGCATTTTTATGCAAAAAAGATGAAATATCTACTAAAACAGATGAATTTTTAAATAAAAAATACAAATTTAAAAAAAATAGTTGAATTTGTATTAAAAAAAGATTTCAGTTGACTTTTCAACATCAAAATAAGAATTTTAAACAAAAAGTAAATCTTTTACAGAATAGTTGAATTTGCAACAAAACCGCTGAAGTTTTAACCAAAAGGGATGACTTTTTAACAAAATTATTGAATTTTCAACCAAACAGTTGCATTTTGATCCGAGAAAGATAAAATTTCCACTAAAACAGATAAGTTTTTAAATTAAAAAGACTAATGTTCAAAAAAATAATTCAAATATTATCCAAAAAAGATTTTAGTTGACTTTTCAACACCAAAATATGAATTTCAATCAAAAAGTAAATTTTGTAGGAAAATAGTTCCATTTTCAACCCAAAAAGACGAATTTTCAATAAGACAGATGAATTTCAAACCAAAAAGGATGATTTTTTTACAGAATTTTTGAATCTTCAAACAAAATAAAATGTAAAAATAAACAGATGAGTTTTTAAATCAAAAAGACCGATTTAAAAAAAAACTTGAATTTTCATCCAAAAAAAATTTTAGTTGACTTTTCTGCACCAAAATATGAATTTTGAACAAAAAGTAAATTTTCTACAAAACTGTTGCATTTGAAAAAAACCTCCGTTGAATTTCAAAAAAAGGATTTTTGAACAAAATTGTTAAATTTATCACCAAGCAGTTTAAATTGTTATTTAAGAAAGATGTAATTTCTACTAAATTAGATGAATTTTTTAATTAAAAAGACAAATTTTCATTTAAAAAAAGTTTTATTCCGTTTTTTGACATCAAAATATGAGTTTTACACAAGAAGTAAATTTTCTACGAAGATACTTGAATTTTCAACCCATAAAGACGAATTTTGAACAAAACCATTGAATTTTCAAACAAAAAGGAATTTTTAACAAAATTGTTAAATTTTCGATCAAACAGTTTAAATTTTTATTCAAGAAAGATGTAA
>JAABKJ010008647.1:0-11395 GCA_011634705.1 Andricus grossulariae | reverse complement strand
CAAACACCCAGTCTCCATTCATCGCCTGAAACTCGACCTTTACGTTTACCGTGTGTATGCATTTCGTCAATCAAAGTCTCAGTCCATTCTGAGGCTATTTTATTGTTTGTATTATTCATGATTTAAATTGTACACCCAACTACCACCGTTATGCTTGTATTTTGTTTTGCGAGTCGAAAATCATGTCCAAGTTAAGAAGTAATTCGTCGTACGGCGGAGAGTCATTGTTGTAACGTCAGTCCCACCAAAAGTTTTGTTAGTGGGGGAGGAGGGGGCAAGGAAAGGAAACCGAGAGTCGCAATTGGTTGATTTTTTTTATTTTACGAGGTAAAGATTGGATATTAGATAAGGTATGAGATTATGATAGATGATATTGGATAAGGTATATTAGATAAGGTATGATTTAAATCAACTTAGGATGGTTTTACTTCTTAAAAAATCGTACTGTTCATATCTGTCCATGATTAAAAAAGGTGAAAAATCGTAATTTCCAAATGAGGAATTTTAATTCTACAAGTTTATTTATAAAAGAGAAACTTAAAACTGTATATGATTCTTCAATAATAAAGGCAACAATATTCTGTTCTTAACGTTTTGAAAAAATCTTTTAAAATTGAGAAAGGATGAAGGAAAATGAAATTATTTTTTTAATTAATTTAAAATATAAGAATTAGCATATGATTTTCCGGAAAATTTGTAATGGTTTTTTTATTTTACAACATATATTTTCAGAGAATATTTTTTAAAAATCTCAAAACATTACAAAAGATTTCCAAAATTATCAACAAAGAATCGGAAAGATTTAAAGGCAATTTTTGTAATTTTGCAGAATTTTATCAAATTTTCAGGAAAAATTCGAATCATTTTAAAATATGTTTAGAAGTTTTTAAAAAATTTCAAAAAATATTTAAAGTGACTCTTAATTTTTATAAATTATTTTAAGAGAATATTTAAAACGATTTCAAATCATTACAAAATATTTTCAAAATTGTCAAAGATCAATCCAAAAGATTTAAAAACAATTTTAGACAGAACCGTAACTACTCTTCGTTGTCCCCTCGCAACCGGCGCCCGGTGCGGGAACACCGAAGGCACCGCCCTAGTTACGGCTCTGATTTTAGGGATAACTCAAGTCAGTTTGAAAGATGTTTTTAAATTTTTGGAATTTCGAAGAGATTATATATATTTTAAAACTTTAAATGATTTTCTAGATACTTTTTCGACATATCTTCATAAATAATATAATAATCTTAGGAATAATAATTTTCAAAGACCTTTTTGAATTTTCTCGAGAAACCTAGGAAAATTATATTTATATAACCCTGAAGCAAGTGAACAAAGAAAATGAAAACATAAATAGTTACTCAAAATTTGTATTTTGTATTAAAAAATATTTTTTTCTTTAAATTATAATGTGCCTACAAATTTTCTTTATTCTGGGCTGAAAAATGTTGTTTGTTTGCAAATTTAACCAGTTTGTTGAACATTCGTCTCTTTGGTTCAAAAATGCATCTCTATTGATAGAAATTATATCATTTTTTATTAAAACTGCAAATTTAATAACTTGGTTAAAGGTCAAACTATTTTGTTAAAAATTCACTTGTTTGTTTGAAGCTACATAATTTTAGTTGAAATGTCATCTTTTTGGTTGAAAATGTAGCCATTTTATTGAAAATTTATCTTTTTTAGCAAAAAACTAATCTTCTTGGTTAAAAATATAAGGTTTTGGTTCAGGATTCAACTTTTTGGTTGAAGGTTAAACTGCTTGGCTAAAAGTTAAACTATTTTATCTAAAGGCCATTTTTTTGGTCAAAGATTCATCATTTTAGTTACAAATTTGTTTTTTTTTCATGCAGAAAATTAAACTTTTTATGAAAAAAATATCTCCTGGCCACAAAAGTTATTTAACCCACATAAAACAAACAAGGTATTTTCCTTATGATAGTACAAATTTAACCAAAAATCGGCAAAAAATATATAAGGGAAAGCGATAAACTCTACGAGAAGTTGGAAAGAAATCTTAAATACCTCAATTAGGTCAGGAGTTATATAAGTTTAAAGAAAAAAGTGCGGGTTTTTTTTTTAAACAAAGCAAAAAATTTAAATACGCATAACTCCGTAAAAAATAATTGTTTAGAAAATCGAAAAAATACGTATCGCCTAATATCGTCAAAAAACAACATATTTTGTCTTCTACATTAAGTTTTAAGTTTTCTGAAATCTTTTCAAGTTTAAAATTGCATATTTTTTAATCTTTTGAACAATTTTAATCTTCAAATCTTTAAAATGTTCGAAAATGTTTTTTAAGTTTATTTTAAATATAATTTTCCAATGAAAAAATTAATTTGAAAGTTTCCCGGAAATCGTAAAATCTTAAGAAAATTTCATCATTTTCCTCAAAAAAAAAAAAACAACGTTTGCTGATATTGGCCAAATTTATTAAAGCACATTACGTCATTACATTCACATTACATTAATTGTAACAGAGTATGTTATTCATTATTTGTTTGACAAAATACCCGGAAGA
This sequence comes from Andricus grossulariae, assembly GCA_011634705.1. Classification (NCBI taxonomy): domain Eukaryota; kingdom Metazoa; phylum Arthropoda; class Insecta; order Hymenoptera; family Cynipidae; genus Andricus; species Andricus grossulariae. The sequence continues at coordinate 8,868 of JAABKJ010008647.1, read as the reverse complement.
TCTGGAAAAGTCATGAAATTTTGAAAAAAGTTCTGGAAAAACTGAAAAATCATGGAATTTTGAAAAAAATGACTGGATTTTTTTATTCAAAGATTAATTTCAAAGACTATTAATTAAAGTCTTAAGGATTATTTTAGTACATGGCGGCGAAAAATGGTGCAAAATAAAAAAATGGTATTGAAAAATATTTTTTGTTGAAAATTCAACTATATATTCTTTAAATTCGTTGTTTTTTGGTGGAAAATAAATCTTCTTGTTTGAAAATTCATCCTTCGTATCGAAAACTCAACTACTATTTGTCAAATAATTTATTTTTTTGATTGAAAATTTACCTATATTTTTTTTAATGCACTGTTTCATGAGAAAATTAATCTCCTAGGTTAAAAATTCATCTTTTCGATTGAAAATTTACATGTTTTTTGAAAATTCGTGGCTTTATAATTAGAAATTTAACTATTTTATTTTTGTTTCAAAATGATTGATCTTTTTTAGTTATAAATTCAACTATTTTGGTTAAAAATTTAAATTTATGTATTTTTTTTCAAATATGTTGTTTTTTAGTAGAAAATGAATTTATAGGTTAAAAATTCATCTTTTGATTGAAGATTGAACTTTTTTTGAAAATTCGTTGTTTATTGTTTGAAAATTTAACAATTCTTACAACTTATTTCTGATTTTTTTTTATTGAAATTCTTAAAACGTTTCTAAACTGGCTGTTCGAAATCTTTAAAAATCTACATTTTGTTTTAATTTCTTTTAAATATTCTGTTTTGATATTTTATTATTATTATTATTATTTTATTATTTATTTATTATTATTTTTATTATTATTATTATTTTAATATTGTTTTGGAATCTTTTCAATACTTTTAAATATATCTTAAAGTTGCTCGCTTTTTTTTATTAATTTTGTAACTGTGCAAAATTGCGAAATTTTGTTTAAATCTTAAAATATTCTAAACTTTGAAATGTTAAATTTTTTTATTTTAAATTAAATTTATGAATAAAAAATTTCACCTTGAAGTTTCCCGGAAATCGTAAAATCTTAAGAAAATGTTTTCATTTTTCCTAGAAAAAAATAATCGTTTGTTGAATTTGGCAAAATTTATTAAAGCACAAATCGGTCGAAAGGCTAATTATAACTAAGTAAGTTTGTTACTATTTGTTTTATAAAAAAAACACGGAAGACCTTAAAGACATGGAATTTTAAAACAAGTTCTGGAAAAATCGTGGAATTTCGAAAAAAAAGTACTGATTTTTTTTTTATTTAAAGGTTGACGCAAAGACTATTAATCAAAGTCCTGATAATTATTTTAATACATCAGGACGAAAAATGGTGGAAAATGATAAATTTGTATTGAAAATTAGTTTAACTACAGTTTAACAATATATTTTTTGATTTCGTTGTGTTTTTGTAGAAAATAAATGTTCTTGTTTGAAAATTCATCTATTTGGTTAAAAATTAATTTTTTTGTTGTTGAAAATTTAACTATATACTTTTTCAAATTTGTTGTTGTTTTGGTAGAAAATTAATTTTCAAGGTTAAAAGTTCATCTTTTTGATTGAAAATTTAACTATTTTTTGAACATCCGTTGTTTTGGTTAAAAATATAAATATTTTATTTGCGTTTTTATTGTTTGAATATTAATCTATACAATTTATTTATTTTTTATTAATTATGATTAATTACAATTTTTTCTTTCAAATTCGTTGTTTTTTGGTAGAAAATTAATTTTCATGGCTAGAAATTCATCTTTTTGATTTATAATTGAACTATTTTGTGAAAATTCGTTGTTTTTTAACAAATATTTTATAAATATTTACAAATACTTTCAAGTTTCAAAATATTTTTAATCACTTCAGCACTTCAAAAATGTCCATATATCATTTAAACTTACCCGAATTTTTCTTAAAATTTGGAAAAATCTTTGAAAAATAAAAAAATCTCCTCAAGATATTATGGAGTTTTTCTCCGAATTTTTATCAATCTTTTCAATTTTTCATATTAAACTTAAGAATATTCTTTTATTCTCTTGAAACCTTTCAAAATTCTTAAAAAGTTTCTAAATTTGTCGTTCGAAATCATTAAAAATCTACATTTTTTGTAATCTTTTACTTTATATGCTTTAAAACTAGAAGCAAGAAAATTTTTTTCTTAAAAGTTGTATCGCAATATTTCGCATACATTGCTGTCGAAAACCTGACTTCGCATTCTGTAAAATATGACTTATAGCGGCTGTTTCCAGTTCGTTATTTGCTGAGATTTCAAAAAATTGGAAATATAATATAGATTATTCAAGCGTTTGAAAAAGAAAAGCTTTTTAGGAATTTTAACAGATTTTAAGAGGATAAAAATATTTTCTTAAGTTTCCTAAGAAAATGTACAATGGTCTTTTCATTTTTTTAAATTATTTTGAAAATCATATATAAAAACATTTGGAAAGATTTTAAGATAATACAAAAATTACAAAAAATGTCAAAAACTTTTAAAAAATTGTCAACAAAAATCTGGAAGATTTTAAGGCAATTTTTATAAATTTGCACAATTTAAAAAAAAATCAGGAAAAATTTGAATTCATTTGAAACATAGTTTTGAATATATTAAAAAATAATTTTAATATTGAGAAGATTTGTAACAAGTTTTAAAAAAATGTAGATTTTTGAAGATTTTGAAATAAAATTTTGGAATCTTTTGAAGAATTTTAAAAGGTTTCAAGAAAATAATTTTTTTTCTTAATATTACTTGACAACATTAAAAGTCAAAGTGTGGATTTGTTTTGAAAGCGCACAAGGAGTTTTCAAGGCTTGTCACCTCTACTACCCAGAACCGACGGAGAGTTTCCGAGAAATGTAATGCCCCAAACAAATGGAACAAAAATAGAACAGCAATTCTTTAAAAAAGGCTTTCTTGAAAGATTATGATTTTTTCCCCAATTGAAATAATTTTTAATACAAAATAAAAAAGTATATTTAAAGAAGTATTTTTCGAGATTTGATAACAAGGAATCATGTTTTAGCAGTTTGTTTTTAAATTTATATAAATATAATTTTCCTAAGATTTTGGAGAAAATTCAAAAAGATTTTTGAAGATTTCACATACTTCGAAAAAAAATCTGGAAAATCTTTAAGTAATTTTTTTTTAAATTTACAGGACTTACAAAATATTAGGAAAAATTAGAGTCAGTTTAAAATATATTTAAGACTGTTGATGCCGAAAGCACTAAATCGCCTTCAAATTCTTGCGAGGGCTTATGAACCGAAATGCTCTTTCAAATATGTCCTTCGAATTCTTTAGTTCAATCTAAACTTCTAATTGACAGGCTAGACACTTTTACTGTCCTTCAAGGCCACCGAAAACTTTCCTTTATCTTCGAAAATTTGAGGATTTGGGATTATCCCAAACATCTGTAGTCTAAGCTATATAACGATTTCTATGTACTGTTTGCTCAACCTAGCCTTCGTCACCACTTAATTGGATAGCCTCCAACCGATACTTGCTAGTCCTTCACCAATTCACACCTCCTACCTGAAACAACTGCATTTTCCAAAAACCCCTTCCTCAAGACTTAGCCCATCTCCCCACCTATCGTACCGAGTACCTTTCGTCCCTGCTTCACTCTAATTTGGAAATTCACAACGACAACATCTATCTGAAAACTGTAATCACTCGCGCAATTTACTTGTTACCCAGTCTACAACTTAAATGAACCGTGCTCTTTATATATGAATCGTCTCCATTTCATTTCTTAAACCGGCGAATCCTTGTTCCAAAATTCAAAGAGTGATCATCAACCGCGAAAAGTGAATATTCGCGTAATTGATGGTCCGCAACGTCAACATGGTCCTTCGAGCCGGATATCAGCTTAACGAAAGGATTACATCTATGGTAACAACGAAATTGTAGATATTTCACAAGGAAAATATCTAAACAATCTGAACGCGAGTGATTAAAAAACGAAAACGAAAGTGAAAAGCGAACTGTTGAACTGTGCATTCGTGAAGATAGTTAATTATTCAACTTTCAACTTGTGCACCGAAAAGTGAAACACCAAATTGTGAACTCGTGCAGTGAATAGTAAAGCAAACTCTAATCCTGTGTTTCGAAAAGCGAACCTTAAACTTGTGTGTTGGAAAGTGAACTCTAAACTTGTGTGATATAAAGCGAACTCTAAACTTGTGTGGTGAAAAGCGGACTCTAAACTTGTATGGTGTAAAGCTAACTCTAAACGTGTGCGTTTAAAAACGAACTTTGAACTTGTGTAGTGAAAAGCGAACTGTGAACTTATGTAGCGAAACACGAACTTTGAAACTGTGTAGTTAAAAGCGAACTGTGAATTTGTGTCGCCAAAAACGAACTTTAAACCTTTGTGGTGAAAAGCGAACTTTGAACTCGTGCAGTGAACATAAAATGATTCAGCCATAAACTTGTGCTGTGAGTGGTGAACTATCAACTCTACATACATAAGTAGAACGACAACTTCCAGAGAATCCCAAAAAGGAAAACGAAATTAAGGCGAACCCGTTGGAAATCTACAACAGTAAGCAGAGTCAACGAAAACGTAAGTCTATCTGTCATGTCAAACATTGAATCGTCTATCGTTTTTTAATATATTCCGTTCCTTATCATGCGTATTTAGATTCTTTTATCTCACTTGCTGATTATAATTCTAATTTCGTAAAATCGGTCCACAAGACGAAGCCCAACTCAAAAGGCTCGTCCGATCGCGTGCCCCGTTAAAACGAAAAATAACAGGTTTAAAAAATTATTTGAATCAACCTTTTACAGAGCAAATTAGGAGCGAACTAATCGAGAAATGCGAAGGTCTTAAGGGAATACGCGATAAATCTGAGGGAATTCAATCACAAATAGAAACTTTAGTTACTGACGAAGATTTTGAGAAGGAACAACTCGAGAGAGAAAACTTGATGAAGAACTTTGTTTTGCACTAGCAAAGGCTAAGGCATATATTAACAACGTCAAACTGCTCTTTTGTCCGTTCAATCCACAAACGTATTGAACACATCGAATCATTCCAACCTAAGTAGTCCAAATATTCAGAATCCGAATCCTCAAGATAATTTAGAGACTAACAATCTTCACTCTACTCTTTCATTAATTTAACACAAAAATTCGAACAACTTAACTTCTCCGCCTACTTCAGGTAGTTTAGATTTTTCGATTCATTCTGCCCCAAGTAGTTCAAACATTCAGAATAATAATACTCAAAATAATTCAGAAATCAACACCACATCCGGAGTACAATCAAACGCAAACGCAAATAATTTACCCGCATAATCATCGCTTTTAGATATGAATATGATAAATATCGGAAGCGAATCAAACTATCGAATACCCTGAGCAGACTTGCCTAAATTTGAGGGGTCATAGGAAAAATGGCCTGGATTTAGCGACACCTTTAAATCGGCTATACATAATAGCAAGAAATTCTCTGAATCCGAAAAGTTGATGTATCTGCGATCGTGTCTGCAGGGCAAAGCAACAGAAAAAATTGAGTATCTAGAAACTTCCGCAGCAAATTATCAAGTGGGTTGGTCCATCTTAGAGAAATATTACGATGATCCAGTCGTGCCCTCGAAGCGTTAAACAAACCATTTTTAGAATCGTTCCCGATTTACCTCTTAGTCTCCAAACTTGACCATCAATCGTGAATAAAATGAAAGGAAGAAACTCAAGGTAATTCCTCTCCAAAAATGAGCAAATTGTTAGATTTTTTACAGACTCGTAGAAAAATCCTCGAAACATATAAACCTAAAAAAAGCGAAAAAGCGGATCAGCATGACCAGACCAAGAATCGATGAACGCACGCGAATAACGAAAATCACAACTCTCATTCATACGCGACTCAATATAAGGCCTTCTGTCATTTATGCAAGGGTTCTCATTATACGCAATATTGCAAAAAACTAGTAGACTTGAGCGTCTCCGAACGAATAAATATGGTTAAAAAGCAAATTTAGGTTTCAACTGTCTTAAATTGAACCATCGCGTGGAAGACTGTAAATCAGATCACTGTAAAAATTGTAGCAAAAAACATCACACAATTTTACATGTTGAAAACGACAAAAGAGACAAAAACTCTCAAGCGAATCCCGCGAATACAAACAGCAAGCCCTCTCAATCGACACATGTGAACACATTTTGTTCAAAAAACGAACAACAAGGTGAGAGTCGTTTGACAACCGCGGTCGTTGAGATAATGGATCGAAACATAACTTACAGCGAATGTAGGTTTCTTCTTGATTCTTTCTCACAGCCACATCTTTTGACGACACGAATGGTATCAAAGCTAGGGCTTCCCAGACAGGATATTAATATTCCTTTAGTTTTTAGTAATATTTCTTTAGAACTCACTATCGTCATGCATTAAATACATGACACAATCGAAGGTGAAATCGCGATTAAATAATTTCTCTTTAAATCTTGAATTCTTGGTAGTAGATGAAGTCAACGAGCTATTGCCTTCAAGACCGTTAAATACACTAGATTTTTATATTCCAAACAACATTAAACTAGCTGACCCATCTTTCAATAGCCCAAGTCTAGTGGACTTGGAGCTGATTTCATTGGAGCTGAGTTCTTTCTTCAACTGTTGAAGCAAGGTCAAATCAAGATTCCCGGTCAGAATATCGTCATACAAAATACCGTTTTTGGATGGATTATAGCTGGCAAAACGCTCGTAGCAAGCCCAGTAAGACAAACGTCTTGTCATCCTATCACAATGTCGTTAAATAGTCAACTAGAAAAATTCTGGACAGTAGAAAATTGCTCAGAAAAGAAAATCTTATCGGTAGAAGAAAACGAATGCGAAACTCATTATGAGAAGCACACTGCTCGAGACGTAGTAAGCGGAAAGTACTGTGTCAAACTTCCCTTTGGAGAAAATGTAGGCAAAATAGGAGAGTTGTACTCGAATGCGCTGAAACAATTATATTCCCTTGAACGAACCTTCATAAAAAATCCAGAAATTAAAGATCTTTACATTGAAAACCTTAAAAACTATCAAACGAATGGTTACGTCTCCGAAGTAAGGACAGTTTCAAAAAACGAAGGATATTATTAGCCTCACCATGCGGTCATAAAAACAATAGCTTGACAACGCAGTTATGCGTAGTCTTCGATGGCTCAGCGAAAACATCCACAGGCCTATCATTGAATGACGTGCTGATGGTAGGTCCTACTATTCAAGATAATCTTTTCACTCTATTAGTTCGTTTTCGATTGCACCCCTTTATTTTTACAGCTGATATAGACAAAATGTACTTGCAAACAGCAGTCCATCCCGATTACCGTAAGTATCAAAGGATTCTGTGGCTCGAATAATCTTCTGAATAGATAAAGACTTACGAATTAAACACCGCAACGTTTGAAACTTCGGCTGCTCCCTTTTTAGCGATTCGACCATTTCATCAGCTAGCGGACGAAGAAAGGGAGCACTTTTCCTAAAGCTGCTGAGGTTTTGAAAAACGAATTCTACGTCGATGATATGCTCACCGGAGCTTCGACTATCAAGGAGGCTGAACAATCGCGCAACGAGTTAATCGAAATCACGCGTCAAGGTGGCTCAAATTCGAGAAAATGGGCATTCATTGGAATGCAAAACGAGATTCAATCATTTTCACTGTAAATCAAAATAACGAAAAAAATAGGACATTCACGAAACGAGAAATTCTCTCTCAAATTGCGCAATTATTTGATCCTCTTGGCCTTCTAGGTCTCGTTATTGTACACGGAAAAATCATGATGCAAAAAATGTGGCTTCTTAATTTAGGATGGGACACACCGGTTCCAAGCGAAATTCACAGTGCGTGGCAAAAGTACCATGAGCAGCTACCACTTTTATCAAATTTACAAGTTAATCGAAAATTATTCGCTGAAGATTATTCCCCTCTTCAATTGCACAGATTTAGCGACTCTAGCGAAAAGGCATACGGGGCTGCTATCTACGTTAGATCAACTTCCAATCAGGGAATACACGAGACACATTTAATTTGTTCGAAATCGAGGGTCACTTCGATTAAAGCGTTATCTTTACCGCGACTAGAGCTGTCTGCAGCTCTTTTGGTAGCTCAATTATATGAAGCGACAGCTCAAGCCTTGCAACATTTCACCTTTGAAAAAATAGTTTTTTTAGTCCGATTCCACAATAACACTACACTGGATCAACACTTCTCTTAACTTACTCCCGATATTTGAACGAAACCGCACTTCTAACATCACAGCTATAACTAGTTCTATCGCGAATCACGAATGGAGACACGTTCGGTCAAAAAGCAACCCGGCTGACCTCATTTCGCGAGGTCTCATGTCTAGAGAATTAATTGACTCTAAATTGTGGCTGAATGGACCAACGTGGATCAACAAAACGGAAGATCTTTGGCCACAATCAGTCCTAAAATTTTCCGAAAATTCGAAATCAACGGAACCCATCGCGTCCCTCTCAGCTAACTAAATCACAATTTTAGAATCAAATTCTGATTCATGCGAGGAAAAGGTCACTGTAAAAATATTACCACCCTTTTCTTCTTCCAACGAGCTAAGACGATTTATTGCATGTTGTAAACGAGTCACCCACAACGCGAAGGGTGAAAAGAAATTAACGGGAGATTTAACAATTGAAGAATTAAAAACCCGCTACCATTACTATGATCAAATTGATTCAAGAGGAAGGATTTCCCAACGAACTGAAGTATTTGAAATCTAAGGGTCATTTGAAGGGAAATCTCAACAATCTAGCTCCTTTTATTGATTCTGACGGAATTATGCGAGTGGGAGGTAGACTCGACAAAGCTAATCTCTCTTTCTCACAAAAGCATCCAGCGCTTTTACCACACCATCATTTTACCGAT
>JAABKJ010008646.1:0-11396 GCA_011634705.1 Andricus grossulariae | reverse complement strand
ATATCATATAATTATATATATATTATATATTATATAATAATTATATAATTCATATAATTTGGGTCACGGATTATACGAATCTGAAGTCATAATTTCTAAACTTAAAATGGCAAATTAAAATTTCAGAAATTATTATTTCATCCGAAAATTTGAATTTTATAATTTTGACTTCAGATGCGGTATCAGCGACCCAGAAAACCCCTCGGGACCCATTTTGAAAACACGGGACTAATTTTTTCATTTTTTTGCCGCCATATTGTATCCGCCATTTTGAATTTTAACATTTTGACTTGAGATTCGTAATCAGCGAGCCAAAACACCCCTGAGGGCCCATTTTGAAGCCATGGAACAAATTTTTTCATTTCTTGGCCGTTATATTGGATCCGCCATTTTGAATTTTAGAATTTTGACTTCAGATTCGTAATCAGCAAAAAAAACAAAAAAACCGGAGAACCCAATTTAAATCCATTCGACTTATTTTGACATTTTTTGTTCGCAATATTGTATTCGTTATTTTAAATTAGTTAGATTAACAAATTAAATTGTTTAAACAATTTATTATTGTTCATAAATATCAGATCTTAAAACAATGCTAGAAAGTTGCGGTTTTCTTGTGAAACTTTCAGCTTTTCTTTGATCTTTCAGTTAGGAACAAATAATAAATATTAATATTGATTTAAAAAAAGGGTTCGCAAAAACCACTTCAAGGAAAAATTACATTTAATATGATCCATACAGAAAATTTGAAGAATATTTCAAATATCTGTTTTATATCAGTTGAGTTAAAAAAGGTCATAAAAAACCGCAACTATCTAGCATTAATATAGAAGATAGTTATGAGCAATAATAATTTGTTTAAACAATTATGTTTGATAAATAGCATTAGTTATTGCCTCACGCTCAATGAAAAATGGACAAAAAGTTGGAAATTTTAGAAGAAACCACAACTTTCTAACATTCTTCAAAGAGAATATTCTCCTAAACAATGATAAATTGTTTAAACAATTATGTGTGTTAACTTGAATTAATAATAAACTTACTCTAATTAAAAAGTGGACGAAAAGGGGCAAATTCTACAAAAAACTGCAAAATTCTAGCAGTATTCTGAGACAATATTATTATAAATAATTAGTGGTTCAAACAATTATTTTTGGTAAATTTAACTGATTATTGTTTCGCTCTTACTGAAAAGTTGAAAATAACTTAAACATTCAGAAAGAACCGCAACTTTCTAACTCCATTCAAAGAAAAAATTGCTAAAATCAATATTAAATTGTTTAAACAATTCAGGTTCACATCTAATTATCAGTGTAAAGTATTATTTTATGTATTAAAAACAATTTGTAAAAAAAACCTGCCAAAAAAATTATAATTAGAGCTATAAACTCGCAAAATCAAATTTTTCATTAATGGGGTTACTTCGGGACCCTATAAAACAGACTTATGGGTGAGATATTCAAAAAGTAATTATTCGTTTGTATTCTATAGTTAATTGCAAAGAGAAGTGTTGAGTTTCAACTCGCTTCAACTAATATTGACGATTTTAAATGAAATTTATAAAAACGTCTGTTTTTTCTTATGGGAAAGACGTGTTAAACTTCATGGCGCTTGCATGAAATTTCCAAACAAAAATTTCCAATGCATTTTTGGACCACCTTTATATATATTTTCAAGTTTATCTACAATTGGAACAAAATTGTATTTAATAATTTATTATAAATATAACATGGGTTTTAAAACTTTTATACAATTATAAACGCTAGATATTATTATGAAGATGAAATAATAATGAAAAGTATCAATTGATGCAAGAATTTGCAGTAGGAATTTCCTGATTCTCGTGTTTTGTTTTTGTGGTTCCATTTCCAAATAAGCGTCAGGGGCTGACATTTCTGTAAACAAAATTTTGTTTTTTATAAAATATGCTAAAATATTCCAAAAGGTGTTTTCAGTTTGTTTATCGATTAATTTTATTTCATTTCATGTTTTTAATATTCCAAAGGTTTTTTGACCAATTAACAGTATGCTTAAAACTATACATAGAGTTTCATAATCGCAGTGATATGAACGGTCACAATGGCTGTAAAATTGAGGAATAACAAAGATTTTATCCTTTTCTATCCCCTTAAAGGAATTATTGAGTAAATCCTACTTCCAAGAAGCTTATACTCTAATATCCCTTTTATGGGGCACTTTAGATCTAATTCCTCCATCTAATAATTCTATCCCTTTCTATCCCGTTTGGTCTCTCTTAATTCCATTTGTGTCTAATTTTCTCAATCTCTTCCTATATTCCTCTTTTTCCTCTTTTCACTAATTCTATCCTGTTTTATCACTTTTATCCTACTCTTTCCAATCAATGCTTTAATACCAACTTTATTATTTAACGTTATTACTCATTTCAAAAATTCTATCCCTTTCTATCATATTCTATTACTTTTAGCCTTGTTTTTATATTCAAAAATTCCTCTTTCCAGAATCTTCATTTCCATTTTGCTGTAATAAGCAATTAAATAGCGATAACCAACGTAACTCTTGATTAGATTTAATAAGAATGTGATAGATTGAACACTCCTGCGGTTTTTCAAAGTCCATACCTCACTTTTATCGCAAAGATCAATGTAGACGACCTTCGGATGTAGATGCTGCCCACTTAACTTCCAGTTTAGGAATTTTAAGAACTTTTTTGACATTTATTGATAGCATCACGCAGGTATTTCTCTGAATGGTACCACACTACAGATCCCTATTCAAGTTTCGAACTGACAATGGCATAGTATAGAGAGGTGATTGCAAGCGGATTTTTAAATAAGCGACATGTTCCAATTAGTAATTCTAATACCGTATTTGCCTCTCTAAGAATGTAACCAATGTGTGCCTTAAATCGCAGAATAAGGTCAAAACAAGATTTAAAATAAAATTCACTTTCTCAAGAGCGCGCCCATCCATTTCATAATTTAAATCAATAAAATTACTTTCACGAGTAAAGGACTAGGCACAAAATGTACATGAAATGAATCCCTGTCAATTTTGATAAAATTTTTTGAAAATGTAGTTCTCATCGTCTCCATTGAAAAAGTCAATGGGCATGAAGTCTGAAAATGGACAGTTTTCGAGTTACAGATGGTTAAACTTCGAACCGTTGTAACAAACCTAGGCCAATATCTTAAAAACAGAATATCAGAGAAGAAAATCTTCCCCACATAAGTTATTGCGCTCTCAAGGGGGAAATGCTAAGGAAGTCATGACCTTAAGTCACAGGTCAATCAGCGTGAAATTGTCATTTGTTGTTGATATTCAGCCAACAAAGACAAGATATAAACCGGAAATCAATATTCAGCAAAGGAAGGCAAGATGTTGTCAATATCTAGCCAATAAAGGCACGGCATGATCAAGACTTACGTCAATATCCAGCCAACGAAGACAAGATGTGAGCAGGCTGTTGCCAATATTCATCTAATGAAGGCAAGATATGAATAGGATGTAGTCAACATCCAGCCAATGAAGGCCAAAGTTTCGGTTGATTCGTTTGGGTTGGTTCGTTTATGTTAGTTCGTTTAGGTTTGTTTGCTTGGTTTTGTTCATTTGAGTTGGTTCGTTTGAGATGGCCAGCTTATGTTGCTTTGGGGTGATTGGTTTAGGTTGGTTAGTTTGGGTGAGTTGATTTGGGTTATTTGATTTGCTTCAGTTGTTTTCGGTTGGTTGTTTGGTATAGATTAGTTTGTGTTAGTTGGTTTGAAGTGGTTTTTTGGTTATTTTTTTTGCGTGGATTGGATGGGTTTTGATGATTTCGTTGGTTCATTTGAGTTGATTCGTTTGTGTTGACTCGTTTGGGCATGCTAGCTTGCGTTAGTTCCTTTGGGTTGGCTTTTTAGGTTTGGTTTGTTTGGATTCGTTCGGGTTAGTTTATTTGGATTGGTTCGCTTGGGTTGTTACAGATTGAATCGTTTCGTTTGGGTTGATTAGTTTGAATTGTTTCGTTTGGGTTCGTTCGTACGGGTTGGTTCGTTTCGGTTGGTTTTCTTGGTTTGGTTCATTTAGGTTCGTTCGTTTGGATTGTTAAGTTTCGGTTGGTTCCTTTGGGTTGGTTGGTTTGGGTTGATTAGTTTGAGTTGATTGGTTTGGGTGGGTTGATTTGGGTTATTTGGTTTGCTTCAGTTGTTTTGGGTTGGCTATTTGGTTTTGATTAGTTTGTGTTAGTTGGTTTGAGCTGGTTTGTTCAGGCTGGTTGGTTTGCGTGGGTTAGATCGTTTGGGTTCATTCGTTTGGGTTGATTGGTTTGAATGGGTTCTTTTGAGTTGGTTCACTCGAGTTGGTTCATTTATTTCGGTTTGTTTGGGTTCGACCGTTTGGGTTGGTTCTTTTGGTTTGTTTCGTTTGGGTTGTTTCGTTTAGGTTTGTTCGCTCGAATTGGTTTATTCAGGTGGTTCGTTCGGGTCTTTTGCTGGATACTGATTTCCTGTTCATATATTGTCTTGATTAGCTAAATGTTAACAAAAAATGAGAAGTTCACCTTGAATGACCTCGAAAAATAGCCTGTGTCCAAACAAACTAAACAAACCAACCCAAACCAACTAAGGCAAACTAATCAAAACCAAACAACTAACCAAAAATAACTGAAGCAAACCAACTAACACAAACCAACTAACCCAAATCTACCAACTCAAACAAACCAAACCAAACCCCTCAACCCTAACCAATAGACCCAAACAAATCAACGGAAAGCAACCAATCCAAACTGGCCAACCCAAACGAATCAACCGAAATTTGACACTCCGAACGGACGAACCTAAATGAACCAAACCAAGCGAACCAACCCAAACGAACCAACCCGAACGAACGAACCCAAACCAACTATCCCAATACTTATAGGAAAAAAACTTTTCATTTCTTGCCTTCATTGGCTGGATGTTGACTACATTCTGCTTATATCTTGTTAAAAAATCAACTTTTTGGTCGAGAATTCAACAACTTGGTTGAAAGTTTAATTAATTTGTTCAAAATTTATCTTTTTGGTTCAAGATTCATCTCTTTGGTTGAAAATTTAACTATTTCTTTGAAAATTCGCTTCTGCTTTTGTTGAAAATTAAATTTTTCCAACTGAAAATTTAACTATTACATTTCTAGTTGAAAATTGATCTTTTTTAGTTGAAAATCCATGTATTCTATCTAATATTCGTGTTTTTTCGTACAAACTTAATGTTCTTAGTTAAAAATTCATATTTTTCGTTGAAAAGTCATCTTTTTGGTTCAAAATTTAACTACTTTGTTGAAAATTCTTATTTCTTGATTGCATTACATTCTTTTTGATTCAAATTAGAATCTTTTTGGTTGAAATATAATTAATTACATTTTTCGTTGAGAATTCATCTTTCTTGTTTGAAAATTCAACTATCTGGTTGAAAATTGAACTACTTTGTTAAAAGTCAATTTTTTCGTGAAGATTAATCATTTAATTGGAACTTCATTAAAATGAAAAATTTAACCATATTTTCAACTGAAAATATAACTATTCCATTTTTGGTTGAAAATTTATATTTTTAACTGTAAATTGATCTTTTCCATTTTGAAATTTAACTATTTGGTTTAACATTTATGTATATTGTTGAGGATTCAATTATTTGACTGAAAAATCGTATTCTTTGGTTGAATTCAAATATTTTTTATTTAAAATTAAAATAAGTTTTGGTTGAAATATCAAGTATAACAGGTTTCGTTGATAAGCCATCTTTCCGGTTTGAAAATGAAACTGCTTTGTAGGAAATCAAACTATATAGTTGAAAATTAATTTTTTGTCAAATATTCAATTGTTTTATAGAAAATACGTATTTTTTGTTTAAAAATTCAAATCTTTGTAGATACCACCTTTTTTGGTAAAAAATGCAACTGTTTGGTTGAAAATTCATATTTTTGGTTGTAAATTCAACTATTTTGGTAGAAAATTCAACTTGGTATTTGGATACAATTCAAACTATTTATTCAAAAAATCAACTATTTGGTAGAAAATCAATTTTTCTGGTGAAAATTCGTTGACATTTAATTTTTTAAACTAAAAATGTGACTATTTCATTTTTGGTAGACAAATGATCTTTTTTAGTTGAAAACTTATTTTTCTTAGTTCAAAATTGAACTATTTTAGAAGGAAATTGAACTATTTATCTTGACAATCAACTGCTTAGTAGAAAATTAACTTTTTCGTTGAAAATTCTTAGTGTCGGGTGGAAAATTCAACTGTTTTGGGGAAAATTCAGGTATTTTGTTAAAAATTCTTCTTTTTGAGTAAAAAATTAATGTTCTGTTTTGAAAAATCATAATTTTGGTTGAGGATTCAAATATTTTGTTAAAAATTCAAATATGTATTTGGTTACAACTCAAACTATTTATTCGAAAAATCAAATACTTGGTAGAAAATCAATTTTTTGTTTAAAATTCATAGTATCGGGTGGAAAATTCAACTATTTTGTGAAAAATTAATGTACCTTGCGGAAAGTTCAATAATTTTGTGAAAAAGTCTGTTTTTGTTTGAAAGTTCAACTTTTTTCTGTAGAATTCGTCTTTTTTAGTTGAAGATTCCACTATTTTGGTAGAAAATGAATTTCTTTGATTGGATATTTAACTATGTTGTTGAAAATTTTTTTTTGTTTTTTTTTGCGGGGGGGGGCATTTATTTTTTTAACCAAAAATTCTACTATTGCATTTTTAGTTAAAAATTCAACTACTTGACTAAAAATTCATGTATTTTGTTGATAAGTCGTATTTTTTGGTAGAATATTAATCTTCTTCTTTGAAAATTCAACTATATTGTAAAAAAATTAATCTACTTTGTGAAAAGTTCTACAATTTTGTTAAAAAGTCATGGTTTTGTTTGAAATTTCACCTTTTTTTTGAGAATTCGACTTTTTGAGTTGAAGATTCAACTATTTTGGTAGAAAATTAATTTCTTCAACTGCAAATTTAACTATTTCATTTTTCGTTGAAGTATAACTACTTGGTTGAACTCCTTTGTTAAAAATTCATTTTTTTTTGTTATAAGCGCTTAATTTTAGATGAAAATTTATCTCTTCATTTGATAATTTAACTATTTTGTTCAAATTCCTTTTTTCTTGACAGGGAAGGGGGTGAAAAATTGATTTTTTCATCTAAAAATGTAACTGTTTTAGTTGAAGATTCATCATCTTAGTTCAAAATTCTTCTGCTTGCCGGGCTCGCCATTTGGCTCCCCAACCGCACTGCGCATGCGTCGCACTAGCAGCCTCATTGGATGCTGATATTGCGCTCATTTGAAATGATTAAATATTCAAATCAATTTTTTACTATGAATAATAATCATAAAACTACAAAAAATATTACGAATGATTTAAAATTTACATTGGTCAAAAAAGGTATCCTTTCCTTTGAATTTAAAATCAATAATTTATTTGTGGAGAGTACAATCAGATAATTTATTGACATTGTATTCTAAAAGATTATTCTGTTGTCCGAAAATTAATTGTTCTTATTTCCGCAATGATGATTTATTATAGAAAATTAATTTACAAAGGTAATAGTTTCAAAAAAGCGCGCCATTGGCAGCCAATGAGACTGCCGATGCCACGCATGCGCAGTGCAGTTGGGGAGCCGAATTGGGAGCACTCCTCTTTGGTTGAAAATTCTTTCTTTTTTTTTAAATTTTCTTACTGAAAATTTAACTATCGCATTTGTGATGACAAATTGATCTTTTTCAGGGGAAAATTCAAATTTTTGATGAAAAAGGAATCTACTGTGTAGAAAATTCAACAATTTGGTTAAAAAGTAATCCGTATCGGTTGAAAATTAGGGGGAACAACCATATTTTTATGTTATCCAGAGTTTGTCCGTCCTACTTTTTTTCAAGGATGTTGAGTGAGGGAAACAAGGGGTGGAGTAGTAAGGAAAATGAGAAAAGGGAATGTAGGAGAAGTGAGGGGAGATGAGGGGAGATGAGTGAGAAGTAGGGAAAGTGAGACGAAATTGGTGGAGGAAAAGTTGAGAAATCAGGGGAAGTAGGAACAGTGAGAGGAAGTGATGAGGAAAGTGGTAGAAGGGAAGAAAGTGAGGAAAAATTAGGGAAATTATTTTAGCATAACTGAAGGTGAGTTAGGAAGGGGAAGTGAGGGCTACAGAAGAGAAAGAGGGGAAGGTGAGTGTTTGCTGATGAAGCGAGTAGAGGAAGAAGTAGATGAGAAAGAAGATGGGGTGGTTGGCGAAGGTTGTAAGGGAAGGTGGAGAAGGGGTATTTAGGGGAAGGAGGGTAATATAGGGGAAGGAGGGTAATATAGGGGAAGAAGGGGAATGTAGGGGAAGAAGGGGAATGTAGGGGAGAAGTGGTGGATGTATCGAAGTGGGAGGCTTGAACGACTCAATTAACTTCTTCATAGGCTAAAAATCTTCTCTTTCAGTCGCGCGGTGCCCAGTTCGGCTGATTTTCAGGTGGGTTTTCCTCCTCCGAACGACCCCTTTCCTCCCGCTAAGTGCAAGCTCCGTAAGTCCCACTTTTTGCCACTTCTCCACACGTATTTTAACGCACACTCCGTTGCGTCTCCCACTCAAGCGACTGCGAGTCTCTGCGCATGCCCCAAAGTGCGAGCTCCAACGCGGCGTGGTTATACGACGGAGCAGAGTGGGGGTACTCAATAAGTGCCAAATTCTTGGAATTGTACTCTACTACTTTCCAACCGAGCAATTCACGCCTTCCCCGAAAGAGAAATGGCCTAATGGTATAATAATAATAATAATAATTCTCCCCTACAGCCCCGCCAGACTGGCACTTAGCGGGAGTGTACTGTATGAAATATAACCTGCACTGCTCGCAGTACATAATCGGATGAGCGATTAGTTTACTTAGCACTTGTAGTCTCCTGGTAAACGGCAGTCGTTACGTTCCGCGAGTGCCGCAGAAATCTGCTTAACGCAATCTAATCGCACTTGAGGTTAACTCGCCAAGTGCAGAGTACATATAAATTCCCGGGTAGGTAAATGTACGAGATAATTACTCGACCTGGTGTTTATGCGGGCGCTGCCTGGTACTTGGAGTGCGCTCAGTGTAGTGCTAGGGTGCTTCTTTTTATAAATAAACAAATTAATGAAAAAAGTAATTTTTTGGAATTGGCAATGTTTAGCTCATTGAAATTATTATATTTTGTATAAAATGTGAGAGGAATGAATGTTCTGTTACCATTCATTGAGACTGGATGCTTTTTGGTAATTGTTTAAAGAATTTTTATGAACAAATTCACACGTTAGCGATTTTTTATTATAAAAATTCAACCATTTTGTTAAAAATTCATGTGGTTTGTAAAAACATTAAGTATTTTGATAAGATGTCAAAATTTTTGCGAAAATTAACTTTGTTGTCGAAAATTTAACTCTTTTGTAGAAAATTCGTCATTTTCGTTTGAATCTAGGGAAAAGTCAGAGATTGAGAAAAAAGATCTTGGAAAAGTCAGAAAATTTCTATAAATTTAAATAATTGTCAAATAGAATGAACTGAAAATTTATTAAATTTTAATTTGTAATTGTCTTCTTTTGTTTGTAAAAGATTCTAGTTTATAAATGTTACAAGTTTAAGATTCTGGTTCATAAATGATAATGGACAAGGAAAATGAAAAATTTACAAGAAAAAAATTATTGAGTTTTTAAAAGAAAGTTTTGTGGTAATTGTGATATAATATTTTTGTCAGTTATTTATTTGCCTTGTATATATATTTATATATTTTTTGCAGTTGTTTCCTCATGAAGATTATCTTTTCAATTATAAATTGTATTATTGGTATAAAAATTCAACAATTTTATTCAAAAGTCATTCTTTTCGTTTGAAAATTCATCTGCTTCGTTGAAAGTTCGTCTTTAAGCATTGAAAATTTAAGTATTTTGAAAAAACAAATTTACTTATAACTCATATTTTGATTTTGAAAAGTCAAACTGAAATATTTTCTGGATAAAAATGTACCTATTTTTTTTGAAAATTTGTTATTTTGATTTGAAAAGTCATCTATTTTAGTAAAAATTGCATCTTTTTGGATAAAAAAGAATTTCTCATTTAAACTAATGTTTTGATTTTGAAAAGTCAGACTGAAATATTTTGTGGATGAAAATTTAACGATTTTTTTTTAAATCGTGTTTTTAATTTAAAAATTGATCTATTATAGTAAAAATGTCATCTTTCTTGAAAAAAAATAACTTGCTTCGTTTAAAATTAAAAAATTTGGTAAAAATCATTTTTTTCGGTTGAAAATTCAACTGCTTTGTTAAAGATTCAAGTCTCTACATAAAAAATGTATTTCCCATTTAAAACTCATATTTTGATTTCAACAAGTAAGACTGAAAAATTTTTCGGATTAAATTTAACTATTTTTTTTTGTAAATTTCTGTTTTTAATTTGAAATTTTATCTATTTTAGTAAAAATTGCATCTTTCCTGGGTAAAAATGAACCGCTTGGTTTCAAATTAAAAAATTTGGTGAAAGTCATTCTTTTCGTTGGAAAATGTAACTGTTTTGTTGAAAATTCAAGTATCTACGTAGAGAATTTACTTCTCATTTAAAACTTATATTTTTATTTTGAAAAGTCACACTGAAATATTTTCTGGGTGAAACTTTATCTATTTTATTGAAAATCTGTGTTTTTAATTTGAAATTTCATCTATTTTATTAAAAGTTTGATCGTTTTTGAATAAAAAAGACTTCTTGGTTTCAAATTTAACAATTTTGTTAAAAAGTCATTTTTTTCGGTTGAAAATTAAATTTTTCTGTTGAAAATCTGTATTCTCGCATTCAAAATCCAAGTATCTTCGTGGAAAATTGATTGATTTTGGAAAGTCAGGCTAAAATATTTTTTGGACGGAAATTTAATTATTTTTTGAAACTTTCTTTTTTTAATTTAAAATTTATATATTTTAGTAAAATGTCATCTTTCTTTGATAAAAATGAACTTCTTTGTTTTCAAATCAACAATTTCGTAAAAGTCATTCTTTTCGTATCAAAATTCAACCATTTTGTTAAGAAGTCATTTTTTTCGATTGAAAATTTAACTGTTTTGATAAAAATTTGTCTTTTTGCTTTGAAAATTCAAGTATCTTCGTAGAAAATAGATTGATTTTAGAAAGTCTGACTAAAATATTTTTTTGATTGAAATTCAATTTTTTTTTTGAAAATTTCGTTTTTTTTTAATTTAACAATTCATCTATTTTAGTGAAAGTTTAATTCTTCCTGGATGAAAATGAAAGGCTTTGTCCTAAATTCAACAATTTAGTGAAAGTCATTCTTTTCGTATTCTGTTTAATTGAAAAATTCATCTATTTTAGTAAGAATTTCATCTTTCTGGGATAACAATAAACTGTTTCCTTCTAAATTCAACAATTTGGTAAAAGTCATTCTTTTC
>JAABKJ010008645.1:0-11396 GCA_011634705.1 Andricus grossulariae | reverse complement strand
GCAGAAGGGAGACTGTCGGGTATAGCAATACAATTTTTTCAAATATAAAGATTAATTCCTCCATGTTCTCACTTTCGTGGTGCAGTGTATATGTAGCGGGCGTAAAGTTTTATGTAGCGGGCGTAAGGTTTCATGTTGGCCCGGCGGCGGAGTGCGCATGTGCAAGCGTCACTGGGCTGGAAGCGGCTACATTACGCCTGATTCACGTGCATGCAATGGCGCGTTTTCAAGGGGGTTTGGACAAAAAAGTACTTGTACATCCAGTTTCTCTTTTTTATATGTTTCGGGGGTTATTTTGAACCTCATTTTTTTATTTCGCACCACTTCAGGGCGCCCCCTATAGTGTGGCGTCCGCCTATACCTTTACCTCGACCTTTGCTTAATAGGTAAACCGGCACTGCTAATGAGATTATTCATTATTTACTATTTTTTAAATATCTCAAAATAAATAACAATTAATCAGGATTACAAATGAAGATCTTTTGAAAATTTTTATTATTTAGAATCAAAATACAAAGCTTTTTCATGATGAATTGATTTTATTGCTTTAAGAGCGATATTGTAACTTTGAGCCTGTTCCTTATTTGAAACTTTTTAATGACTTTAAAAGTTATTCTCAACATGACAAAACTGTTCCAGTTGTTTTGTTCTCTTACACTTTTTTACAGGAGATGTGAAGTATTTTTGAGTTTATATAATAATTATTGACTAGAGGTTATTGGAAATTTCCATAAGAGAAGTAAAGTCTTTATTATACTTTATACATAAATAATTCGACATTATCATCTTTTATCGCATATTTTTATTTTAGGCGAAAATAAAACTATTCTATCAATTTTTCCTCCCAAAAAATACAATTATTTTTCCTTTGTGCAGATTTAGCCTTTATTAGAGTTAGGCTTTAATTTCGTAATAAGAATGTAGATTTTCCAACCCTTTTGTCGAGTCTTTGTCGTTGTTGTGTGTGTGTGTGTATGTATAATATCGTCTACAGTGTATCGTCACGCAATTTAGTGCAATTTACCGCAGTCATCTCACGCTCCGTTGAATCGAATTAGACATTCGTCCTTGTCGTCAACTGACTATTCTTAACAAATAAAAAGTTTTAGCAACTAGTTTCGCTCTCGCCTCGTTATGTTGAGTAGTTAAATAAAATTCTCTCTCTGGTCGACGTAGCCGTGCAGTTTACGATGTAAATTATCCCAGATATGCTACACGAAAGCAATAACGATTTTATTTATATTTTTTTCTTCTACACTCTTTAAAATAAATGTATACTAATTTAGGATCCATTTTTAAATATTTTCACTCATTTGAATAAATAATAATAAAACTTTAAAAAGTAAAGCGAATAGCAGGCATAAATTTTAAATTTCGAATCTGATTCTTTTGACCTCTATTAGACCTGCAATTAGTTTTTAATTGTCGCCAGATTATGCCAATTAGTGTCAAGTCGTATTAAGAAACCTAAAAATAGCATGAAAATGTAACATTATCATAACCTGGATCTTTAAAATGCTGATTAGGTATAGAAAATAGAAACCGTGGTTTTATTTTAATGCAGAAAAGTCACTTTCGAAATTCCCTAACTTTTCCCTGGCCAAGTTTTCATCCTGACTGTTCTGAATTTATCTTTCAGCTATATAAACAACCTTACACCCAGAAGAGCAATTATGCAAATACAAAAAATGCTTTTTTCTAAATTTAATTTCAACATTTTCAGTGACAATAATCATACAGAATTGTATAAGGAGTCATCACAAATTACGCAGCACATATGTAAAATACATGGAGTTGCAACCAAATGGTTGAGTTTTCAACTGAAAAAGATACATTTTAAACCAAAAATGAATGAATTAAACTTTGATTCGAAATAAATAATTTTTAACCAAGAAAAAACTAATTTTCAACAAAATAGTTAAATTTATCAAAAAAGATTAAATTAAACCAAAAATTATGAATTGTCAATAAATTAGTTTAATCTTCAACCAAAACAGACTATTTTCTAAACCAAAATGAGGAATTTTCAACAAAAAAGTTGAATTTCAACCATGAAAGACGATTTTTTAACAAAATAAATGATTTTTCAACTGAAAAAGATAAAGTTTTAAGCAAAACTGGAATAGTAGGATTGCCAGTAAAAAAATTATTTTTAATTAAAAAACGAATTAAAAAAAAAGAGTTAAATTTTCAAACAAAGAAATAAATTTTTTACTCTAATGATGAATTTTCAACCAAGAAAATAAATGTTTAACTTCAAACAAAAAAGTCTGCCCACTGCGCGGGCACATTCTCATCGCGCGCGGCAAGCTTTGCTTGCAAGATTGAGCGCGCCTGCGTCGCGTGTGTTTTGAAACAAACAAACAAACAAATAATTCATAACCAATTTGTAGCTATTTTTTGCTCAAACGACTTTTTTCCATTCATTTTTTTCTTAGTTTGTGTCCTTTTTCCAAAAATTTAATTTTTTACTTCAATGTTTTTTTTTCGATTAAAACAAAAACTAAGCATGTGATCAAAACACGATTGATAACAAATTTATAGCTTATTTTTGGGTGAACAACTTTTGTCTTCCAATTTTTTTTCGTACCTTGTGTCATTTTTCCAAAAATTTAATTTTTTTATTTTGAATGTTATTTTTTTCGATTGAAACAAAAACTACGCGCCTCATCAAAAATGATTAATGATAAATTTGCAGCTCTTTTTCGGTTGAACAACTTTTGTTTATTCATTTTTCTCGTAGCTTGTGTCTTTTTTCCAAAAATTTAATTTTTTATTTTTAATGTTAGTTTTTACGATTGAAGCAAAAACTACGCGTTCTATTAAAAAGTGATTGATAAAAAATTTTCAGATGTATTTTGGTTGCACAATATTTGTCTATTCATATTTTTTCGCATCTTGCATAGTTTGACCGCAAAATGGAAATTTAGATTTTTCATTCTTTTTTGGCGGTTAAAACCAGAACCGTTGTTTAAAAACATTCTGGGTAACAAACTTAATCTTTCTTTTTATTCCCTTAAACTGTGTGCCAAATTTCAATCCAAATCGATTAGTCTTTCAAAAGTTATCCAGTATACAGACGACAACGATGACGACAACGCAATAACAGACAGACACTATCGTAGAACCTGTTTTTTTTGGATTCACGGGGTCTCGAAACGTGGCGATTTAGAGAAATGCGCTAAAGTCAGTTTTCACACAAAACTAATACCTTCTCATTACGATGAGAATGTAAAAATTAATTTTGAACCAAATAGTTGCATTTTCAACCCAAAAGATGAGTTTTCCACTAAAAAAGTTCATATTTCAACAAAAAATAAAATAACTAAAATGTTAGAATGATCAAATTAAAAAAAAAACAATTTTCAACAAAATAGTGGAATTTCCAACCAAAAAGATGAAATTTCAACTAATGAAATCACTTTTCTACCAAAAAGACGAATTTTCAACAAAATTTTTGAATTTTCCACTAAAGCATATAAATTATTAACTTAGAATTGTTACATTTTCAGTAGAGAATGCATTTTTAACAAAACAGATGGATTTTCAACAAAGAAGATTAAATTTCGGTCAAAAAGATTCGACAGAAATGGATTAATTAAATTTTCAGTTTAAAAATTAATTTTCATTAAACGAAACTATTTTTCAACCAAACAAAATAATTTCTACCAAAATAGATCAATTTTCAACCCAAAAAGACGAATTTGCAACCAAAAAGAATGACCTTTTAACAAAATTGTTGATTTATCAACAAAATAAAAAAATTAACTTCAACTTGAGTTCATCGAAAATTCCCTGACTCTGTCAGGTTTTCCCTGACTTTCTCTGACTAGTTTTAAATTCCCTGACGTTCCCTGACTTTCTGGAATACCCTGACCGGTAGTAACCCAGTTTAGAACACTCACAAAAAATAAGTTTCTTATTCCTTTGAAGTAAATTATATAATGATATGAATTACTTAATTTACATTTATAAAATTTATTCCAAGATAGTTCTCTTTTCCCATGACAAAATTTTTTTCTCTTTAAATTTCGGTAGATATCGAAATATTCGTTAAAACCATTTGTGACCCCGAATTGATATCAATATAGTAAAGCTGAAAATTCAACTACTTTCGTATGCAAAGCGCTTTCCGAGCGATCATTACCTTAAACTAATAAAATAAAATAAATCTCGTAATGTAATGTAACGGCAGTGTGCTATTTATGTGAACTGAATTTTTTATAAATTAAATTTAAATTTCACTATTCAGCTTACATATAATTGCAAAGTCCTTGAAAAGTTATCCCTTATAATAATAATCAAAGTTTC
Source organism: Andricus grossulariae (assembly GCA_011634705.1). Classification (NCBI taxonomy): domain Eukaryota; kingdom Metazoa; phylum Arthropoda; class Insecta; order Hymenoptera; family Cynipidae; genus Andricus; species Andricus grossulariae. The sequence continues at coordinate 7,085 of JAABKJ010008645.1, read as the reverse complement.
AATTCACCTGTCGAAAGAGAATTTAATTTTGTTAGCTGAAAAATCTTATAACTTTTGGTGAAGAGTTAGATTGTAAATGTAAATTATTTGCGCAACTAAAATGAGTATACACAAAGTACAGATTGGAATGGGTGAACCAAAATGGAAAACAAATATAAAGTGCAGGATTTTTTGTCATGGTAATTATAAATGTCATTCTATTGTGAAAGTAACACTTTTATATGGAGACCTCTGTGAATATTTACGCTTTTTGATTTTTTGTTATATCCATTTTTGCCTTTTTTCATTATGTATAAAAACATCAGAGCCAATCAAACATTTACGATGGGCAAGCGCTTATGAAGAATAGTTTCGTACGCGAACATTATAATACATTTTAAACATATTTTATATTTATATTTTATTCATATTATGGTGATAAGGGGAGAGGGAGAAGTGAGAGGGGTTTCAACTGGTGAGATTTCAAAGGTCAAAGAAAAAAGCTGAGAGAGCAGAGGTCAAGAGTCAAAGGTGAAAGGTTAGGGGTTCAAGATGAAAGATCATAGATGATAGATCATAGGTCAAAATTCAAAGATGAAAGGTCAGATTCAAAGGTCAGGAAGGTCCCTCTCTGGCTTTTTAAAGATTTCTGGACTTAAGGTCAAAATAAAAAACAAAGTATATATTTTTATTATCTGTTCTCCAAAATTTTTGAGTTAATCTTTTAAATAAAGTTTTGAGCCCTTTATAAAAATCACGCCTACCCCGAAAGGGAAACGGCTTAATGATATAATAATGTAAATTTAACAAAAGAGAATATATAGAGTATCGAGGTTCTTTTTTTAATAAGTGTCATTTAAATCAAAATTTTTGAGATCCATATTTCGTTTTTATGATTTTTTCAAGTAAAATTTATTATTATTATCACAAAAATTGTATTTCTCCACGACTCTTTTGGACATAAATTTGAAAAAATATATCAGTACTTATCCTTGTAATTCCTTTCAATCCTTGTATCCGAAATGGCCACCATTTTCCCAGGAAAATAGGGGCGAAAGTAACATATATTTCCCGTTAACCGCATTTGCGGGCGAAAGTAAAATTTTCTGGGCGAAAGTAAAAATGCGGGGCGAAAGTAAAATTAGCTCCAAGTCGATCAGAATTCGAGCCGCGAACGAAGCTATTATGTATTTTCACATAAACCACCACTTAACTTCACTTCGTTGAGTGCTGAGAGGAAAACAATGGATCAAATGCATGTGACAAAACATTATTTTTGTAATATCTTCGTGATGAATAATAATTATCATCATTTTATTATTTCATTAAATAGTTTTTGAAAAATAAAAACTATTTTTCAAATACACTTATATAGAAAAAATTAGTTTTTACGAAGATATTAGCAAAATAGGGCAACAATGGGCCGAATCCCATGCATTTGGTCCAATGTTTTCCCCTCAGCACTTAACGAAGTGAAGTTCTCTGATGGTTGAAGTGAAAATACCTAATATTACCTATTATGCGACTATCCTGCATTTCAATAAAAGTGATTATACATGAGAATATATACACTGAAAAAACTGACTGAATTCCAGGAAATGTGTTTCTTTCGTTTATTTTCTATATACAAAGGATTTGATTACTTCAGTTTAATAAATATTGATAACAGGAAAAAAACTCATGCCTTAACTAAAGAAATTATTTCTTTGGTGATATTTTTTAACACAAATAAAAATTTCTTCACAATTGATAGTCTCAAGAAACATAACTTACCTTATATTTTATTAAATTGAATTATGGTTCTTCGTTTCAGATTATAATTTAATAACTAAAAAACTGGAATAAGGATAACTACTGACTACAAGAAATTAATTCAATATGAATTTAAGTTTTATACAAAATAATTCAATACTTGCGTTTTTCTTTCAGTCTTGGATGTGTATCCACCCTCTTGTTTGTTAATGCCTCTTGTTTGTAGGGAGTGAATAGTAAAGAATCCGGGCTGAGATGAACAGGTCCATGGATCTGTTCTCCGTTGTTCCTTGGTGGCAGGTGCTTCTTTCAATTTGGACTCGAGGTTCTCGCACAGAAGTTAAACTTTGAAGACCGAATGAACCCATGGTACAGGGTAGACGGGCCGACTACGTTCGATCGGAGTTTAGGGTTTCGACGATTCATTGTTGTTGAACTGACTCGTTGTTCTAAGTTTTCTAAGCTGCTTCTAAACTGATCTTCTGCTTCCAAATCTGCTGTATTCATACACTAGATCCCTCCTAATATTCTCGAAGGGGTGATTGTTATTAGAAGTAGGGATTCATCTTTGTCCCAATCAGCGTTGATAATCAATTATGTAGGAGAGTGGTAGGGGTCTAATTATCCAAGGTATGCCCATATACAGAAAGTGTCGCAATACCTATAATGCATTATATCCCTTCCTAGTAGGAATCGTGATATGACCAAATATGAAAAATGGGGCAGTTAGAAAAATATATGGTATATTTTCCTAGATGACAAAGGCTGCGTATTATAATGCGTAGATGCTTAAAACATGTAGATGAGTAGTGTAGGTATCAGCATTTTCTAAACGTATGAGACTGAAAATCTCGTTTTAGGGTTGGCTTGCTGATTAATTTATAGCATTTCAATTAATATGTGTCTCCTTGCTGTGTTAGTTCTGCGAATTCTATGTAGGCCACTCGGTACCAGCATTTGTAAATGTATAGGATTGAAGATGTGGCTAGTTTTTTATGATTACCTTGTTGATTAATTTCTAGCCCTTTAATTGTTGTGTGCCCGTTTGTACCAGCATTGTGTAAGCGTATGAGATTGAAAATGCAGTTAGCTCTTCTGGTTGCCTTGTTGATTAATTTGTGTCTTTTTGATTAGCGCGTGCCTGTTTTTTGTGCGAAAGTTGATGCGTACAGCTCATCTTGGTATATTGGGTTGTTCCTTACAAATCTGATCTTCACGTATGATCTTAACAATATTAGGTTTGTTTATAATATGATTTTTACAATAATACTTGGATATTGGATATGATCTTTCAGATTGTCGATTTATTATGGAATATAAATTTTATGTAGTTATAACCTACTGCTTATGATTATTTATTATTATTATAAAAGTCGCGGGACGTGACACAATAAATTTAAAAATCATAAGGTCAAAGAAATTATTTCTTGGGAGCTGAAAACCTCAAAGCTGAAAGAAATAGTCCTTTGAATAAATAACCTGCAATTAATGAATTCGCATAAATATTTGCGCAAACAAAGAGAATACTTTTTTTAAATAAATAAATTTGCATGTTGTCGGAATAAGTATTTTTTAAATTTAACATTTTAGTATATTTGTTTTAATTATACATTTTAGAACTGCAAACTATATCTATTTCAAATGAAATATCCATGAAACTCGTTGGAAGAGTTTTTAGAGCCAAGCATGAACCATGCTAAGTAAACCGGGAGAACGGAAAATGACAGAGGTAATTATTGGAGACATGAAATATCCGATAATACTAGTAAATTTATTTTTTCGTAGAAAAAATTTTTAATTTTTAATCACATATTTTTGAAGTGAAAGTTCTTTTGGGACGGTAGTAAATTGTCGTTGGGATGGGAGTGAATTGAAAAAATCGTATGAACGCATGAACACACAACCGGGCGACTGCACACACTCTCTTTCTTCCACCCCCTCTCTCCATCTCACCCCGACCCCCTTTCTCACCACACTCTCTTTACCCCCCACCCTCCCTGCATTATGATACAATATAATGCATTATGATACAGTATAATACATTATCATATATAATCATACTATATTACAGTGTATCATACAATATAATGCAATTCCATACAGCAGGTGCCATACAATATCACCATCTATCGTACAATATGATACAACATCATATAATATCGCGCAATGTTATAAAATATGAAACTGCATCATACAATGTGATACATTATAAAATAATATGATACGATATCGTACGATAGAATACACTATTATACAATATTGTACATCATCATACAATATGTTACAAAACCGCACAACGTGGTACCATATCATATAATATGATGGAATATGATAAAGTATCATACAATATGATGCAATATGACACAATATGGCACAATATGATACAGTATCACACTATATGATCCAATACGATACAATGAGATACGATGCAATGCAATATGATGCACTATATTACAATATGATACAATATGATGCAACATAATACAATATGATGTGATACAACACAATGTGGTACAATATCATATAATATGATGGAATATGATACACTATGACCCAACATGATGCAGTATGATACCGTATGATACACGTTCACACTATGGTATACAATATTATACATTTTGATAGAATATCATATAATATGATACAATATGAAACAATGCGTTATACCATAATACAAGATGATGTAATACCATACAATATAGTACAATATCATATAATACGTTGAAATATGATACAGTATCATTCAATATGATGCAGTACGATACAATATGATGTAATACGGTGCAATACGGCACAGTATGATAGAATATGGATCAATATGATACATTGTGATACAATATCATACATTATCATATGATATGATGCAATAAAGCACACTATCTCACAATATGATACAGTATCCCACTATATGATGCAATATGATGTAATATCATACATTTTGATGCAATATAATGATATGATACTTTGTGATACAACATAATACAATATGATGCAATACCATACAATGTGATACAATTTCGCATTATATGATATAATATGATGCAGTCTGATACAATATCATATTATATGATACAATATTATACAACATAATAGAACACGATGCAATACCATACAATGTGATACAATATCAGATCATATGATGAAATATGATACACTATAATGCAATATGACGCAATACGTTACAGTATGACCCCATATGCCACAATATAATACAGTATGTTACAATATGATATACCATCAAAATATATGATACAATATGACACAAAATAATACCAAGTTACACCTATACAATATGATGATGTATTACGATACTATATGGTACACTATGATATACTATGATACATTATGATACGCTATCATATGCTATGATACTCTATGGTAAAATATAATGCGTTATATTGCAATATAATACAGTATTATATGATATAATTGATTTGCATGTCTGTGGGCTGTTTTTAAAGTGATGAATTTAGTTTCTCTAAACATGAACCCTTCTCACTGAGATATAAATGGTGTTGGAAAAATCGTGCATGAAGACGTCGCAAACGGTTGCAATTAGTTACATTATACATGCTAACGCTACTCTCCCCCCCCCCTATCCTCTCTCTCTCTCTCTGCATTCTCTTAATGTGAGATCTCCTCACTACTTCACCACTATGCAAGATCCTTTACACTCATGCGCGTCTTTAATATTTTAGTGCACTCTATCCCGTGCAGAAATATGGTCATGGACCAGACAGCGCCCAGGCTTAGTAAAACTAGGCCCTGGCCTGGTGATCTAGCCTGGGCCAAACTCGGATAAAACGCCAAATCTGGCCAGGTCCCGGTCATATTGCCAGGCCTGATTGCCCAGCTTGGCTCAGGCTTGGCCCTTGTTTATTATCGATTCCTAGAGATTTTTTATTTTCTTAATTAAAAGTCGAAATTAAGCAGAAATATTTTGTATTAAATTTAAAGTGAACGAATGAACATCAGTACATAAATTAACAACACATGGATCTTCCATATATTACGTAAGATGTTTTTCTTTTGTTTATATCGCTGTGTCTTACGTAATACATGGACGATCCCATATTTATACTTTATAATTCGACAAAAAAGTTTTCTCAGTGAGAGGTTAGAAGTCACGTGCAATCTTAATATGAAAATATTGTTCATAATAATTATAAGTATTTACATGCACTTCCACCGCGTAAATATGGGATACTGCCGATTGCTCGATGCCTCCGGACTCTTAGAGTGCTTTTTATTTTAGGCATTTTTATCATTTTATTTTGAATGATGACTCATACTTTCTCCATTGATCATCATCAATCACCACTAATTTCAATCACTAGCTTGCACAAAATTTATAAATTGAATTTATTTCAAACAAGCACCATAATTTTCTTTCAAGCGACTTGAAGAATGTTAATTTTTACCAAATTTGCCACTTTGTAAAGTTTTACGCCTGAAACCTGCAAGTAATAAGTAAACGAAGAGAATAATAGTGCGCCACCTGTCATCAATTATATGAACTTTAATACTAGCTGGGCTCAAGCTCGAGCCATTGCAAAATTCAAGCTAGACCCAGGCTAGGGGCCCCCTGTCAGGCCCAAGTCTGGAACCGGGAAGAAACTTGGCAATTTCTGCACGGAATGTGACGCCAAGCGCACTTAAAGTTTCACTTCTGCCGTGTGGCCCCACTGCAATATAAATGCGTCGAAAACATTGCAAATCTGCTATATAATTTGAAAATTGTCAAACCGTAAATTGAACGTTTTAATTTTTACCATGTTATACATCAAAATCGTTGGTATTAAACTCACAGCAAAATTTGTCTGGATTTAAGTACACTGTTAGCAATTTCTATAGCGATTTTACTATAAATGTAATGGAAGCAATATGCATATACGTGAAGTAAATTCGATATACCATCATCTTGTAGAATTAATATACATGCATAGTAAAACACAGTGCGTGAAAGTTGAAAGTTCTTTGATGCACTCAAATCTGGTCAAATATTTAAATCTAAATTAATAACCTAAAATTTATCGATTAAATTCTTATTTATAATCGAAGTGCAACGTACATGTGGAATTTTTTCCCAAATTCACTGTAAATGACAAAATTTTAACGTGAGTACCGCTGCTTTTAGGTTAGGTGTCTTAATAATTCGTTTAATTGAACTTTTTCACTTAAAACCTAGTATGATTTATGTTTAACTAGAAAAAAATATTATGCTTGATCATTTAGAACTGAAAATTACTGCCATAATTATTTTCAATTTGTTGAAAATGAAATTACCTGACTTTTCTAAAAGTTGATCAATATACATGTATATGAAATTTAATATACAGCCTCTTAATTAATAT
>JAABKJ010008644.1:0-11397 GCA_011634705.1 Andricus grossulariae | reverse complement strand
ATTTTCAACAAAAAGATGCATTCTCAAGGAAAAATGTAATAGTAGATATTTCAACCGAAAAAACGAATTTTCAACAAAATAATTGAATTTTTAACCGAAAAAGATGAATTTTCAAACAAAAATGGAAAATTGAAATTTCCAATAAAAATGAACGTTTTAAAACCACAAAAAAAACGAATTTTCTTCTAAATAGTTCAATTTACATCCAAAAAGATTAATTTTCAACCAAATAATTCAATTTTCAACAAAATATTGAAATTCTTAAGCAAATTGTTGAATTTTCAACCTACAAAGATAAGTTTTCTAACAAACAAAAAAAAGATGAATTTTCAATCCAAATTTGCGAATTTTCTTTCCAATTAGCCGAATTGTCAGTGAAAATTAAAAAAAAAAAAAAAAAGAATAGTTCAATTTTCAACCAAGGAGTTGAATTATTAACAGAATAATCAAATTTTCAACAAAATAGATGTGATTATTAACCAAATAGTCGGATTGTCAACTTGAAAAGGTAAATTGTCAACAAAAAGATGCATTCTCAATGATAAAAATGTAATAGTAGATATTTAAACAACAAAAAAACGAATTTTCAACAAAATAGTTAAATTTTCAACCGATGAATTAGTATGTCAACCTATGAAAATCAACTCTCAACCAAAAAGGCAAATTTTGAACCAAATAATTGAATTTTCAACTGAAAAAGAAAAATTTTCAACAAAAAATGGAAAATTTAAACTTTTGCTGCAAATGAATTTCTGAACGATAAAATTTTAAAAAATTGTTAAATTTAAAACCAAAAAGATAAATTTCTAACAAAATAGTTTAATATTTATACAGATAATTAAATTTTCGGCGAAATATTTTAATTTTTAACCAAACTGTTGAAATTTCAAACCTACAAAGATGAGTTTTCCACCAAAGAGTCTGATTTTCAACAAAAAAATATGAATTTTTAATCCCAAGGGATTTTACCGAGTTTTATTTCCCCTATGAAAACTGCAACTACACTCATTTTGTAATTTTGCAATGAACTAATAAGAATTATGAATTATGAGGTAATAGATATAATTTTTGGTCTCACATTATGTCACACAAAATTATGGATTTTCTCATTTTATTTCGTTGTTTGAGCAAACAATTATTTCGGGAAAAGCGTCAAGAGCACGAATTTCTGACAACGATGCCTTGTCCAACATTGTTAACTACACAGAGGTAAATAAACAAAATCATCTCAAATTGAATTTAAAATGTAAAAAAATGTATTCAGAAATGTTTTTTGTTTTATTGTAAGTAATATCTAAGTCACTTTTCAACTCACTCTAATTCAATCATTTTCGACACAATTTGATATCGATTTTAATGTTATGATTTATCACTGGTTATTAATTATTTATATTTTTTATGTCACTTTATGTTTCTATGTAGGAAGCTAGGCTTTAATTGATATTAAAGTCTTGCCTTTAGATTGAAAACTAATAATTTGAGCTAATCATACTTAATTTTACTTTATTTAATTTTATTAATTTACTATTGATTTTTTTTTCATAAACACGTGCTTCCGGCTATGAAGCGAGGATGAACCTCCTTCATTCTTCGCTCGCGGAATCGAACTGGCTGGAAAATATCCTGCCTTACGATGTTCTACCTCCGCAGAATCAAGAATAATTGCGTCTGCGCAATTACGCTGGGAAAAATGTTCGTATGATTAAAAAAAAAATTGTTTGTATACACTTTGCTTAAATTAAAAAAAACTTATATTCAAATTTAAAAAATTTTTGTTTGATTCAAACAAATTTTATTTGACTCACATTAAGTTTCTTTAAATAAAACAAATTATTTCTTTTCTAAAGGACCAAACAAATGTTTGTTTATTTCAAATATTGTTTTTGTTAAAGTCAAGAAAATTTTGTTTGGGTCAATTAAAATTCGATTAAATTCAAGTAAAGTTTGTCTAATTTAATTAAAAATTTGTTTTAATCAATCTCTTATTGGTTGAAAAGTTCCACTTCTGAAAGTTTGTTTGTTTAAAGTAAAAAAATGTGTTTGATTGGAAACATAATAATGTTTGAATTAAATAATTTTTGTTCAATTACAATAAATTTGGTTAAAGAATGTAAAATTCGATTCCATTCAAATAAGGTTTTTTAAATTTTATTAAAAATTTGTTTTTATTGAACTCTTTTCGGTTGGAAAATTAAACTTCTGAACATGTTTGTGTTTGAAACAAACTTTTTTTGATACACATTGTTTGATTCCAACAAAAATTATGTTTGAATTAAGCAAATCCACCGTTAAACTAAAACATATTATTTCTTTGCCATGGGGTCAAACAAATGTTTGTTTACTTTAAATATTGTTTTTGTTCAATTCAAATAAATTTTGTTTGAAACGAAATTCGATTAAATTCAAATAAAGTTTGCTTAATTTGATTAAAAATTTGTTTTAATCAAACTCTTTTTGGATAAAAATTTTCATTTCTGAAAATTTGTTTCAAACAAAAAAAAATTCTTTTCACTTTGTTTGATTTAAACAAATTTTATTTTTTTATTTTGATTCACACAAAGTTTCTTTAAACCAAGCAAATTCGTAGCTAAACTATAACATATTATTTCTTTGCAATAGGGTCAACCAAATATTTGTTTATTTTGAATATTGTTTTTGTTTAATTTAAATAAATTTCAATTGAATCAAATAAAATTCGATTTAATTAAAATAAAGTTTGTTTAATTCGATTAAAAATTTGTTTTTATTAAACTCTTTTTGATTGGAAAATTTGACTTCTGAAAATTAGTTTGTGTCGAACAAAAAAAATTGTTTGAATACACTTTTTTTGATTCAAACAAAAATTTGACTCACATAAAGTTTCTTTAAATTAGACCAATCCTTTGTTAAATTAAAACATGTTATTTCCTTGCAATAGGGGCAAACGATTTTTTTTTATATAAATATTGTTTTTGTTTAATTCAAATAAATTTCGTTTGAAACAAATAAAATTCGAAAAAATTCAAATAAAGTTTGTTTAATTTGATTAAAAATTTGTTTTAATCAAACTTTTTTGTTTGAAAAATTCCACTTCTGGGTTACAAATTGAATTATTTTGTTAAAAATTCGTCTTTTTTGGTAGAAAATATAAATTTTCTTAGTTTAAAGTTCGTCTCTTTGATTTAGAATTCAAATTTTGACAAATTTCGTTAAAAATTAAACTCTTTTATTACAAATTTAACTATTTTGTTATGAAAATTCGTCTTTTGGTTTGAAATATCTACTATTACATTTTCAGTATTTTATTAAAATCGCAACTATGCTGTTGAAAATGTAATTATCTTGTTGAAAATTCAAATATTTTGTTAAAAATTGAAGTCATCTTTTTTGGTCGAAAATTCAACTGTTCTGTTGAAAATTCAACTATTTGGACAGAACATCCGTCTTCTAGGATTAAAAATTAATTTTTTTTTTTAAATTTAACTGTAGGTTGAAAATTCAACAATTTGGTGAAAAATAAAATATTTGGTTAAAAATATAATTATGTTATTAAGGATTATTTTGTTGTAAATTGGTTTAAAATTAAACTATTTCGTTGAAAATTTATCTATTAAGTTGAAAATTTGAGTGCATTATTGGAAATTAGTATTTTATTGTTGCAAAATTACTCATTTTTAGTGAAAATATCATTTTTCCATTTTTGGTTCCATATTAATATTTTTCAGTTGAAGATTCACTTTTTTTTTTAAGTGAAGATATTTTGTTGAAAAGTTCTCTTTTTTAGTGAATGAATTATCGTCTTGGTTAAAAATTCGTCCTTTTTATTGAAAATTCGTCTTTCTAGGTTGAAAATTCGACTACTCAGTTAAAAATTTAATCTTGTTGAAACTTCACATCTGGTTAAAAATTTAATTATTTTGGTGAAATTTCGTTTTTTAATTTTAATTTAATTTAATTTTTCTGTTTAAAAGTGAAGTTATCTTTTTTGGTCACAAATTCAACTATTTTATTGAAAATTCGTTTATTTGGACAAGAAATTCGTCCTTTGGGACTAAATTTTGTTTTCATTGAAAGTTTGACCATTTGTTTGAAAATTCAACTATTTGGCCAATAGTGATTTTATTTCCTTATTTTTCCGAATATAAAAATTCATAAGAAGATGGATTATTGTTATATAATTTTAGATTATTATGTTTAAAAAAATCTTTTGATTCAAATAAAGTAATGAAAGAAACTTAAGAAATAATATCTTTTTTAATCTTATTATTCTAAACCAAAAAATTATTTTAAAAAGACCTTTTTTAAAAATTATAATTCAAAACACAGTTCATGTGAAATTGATATTGATAAATGATCGATTTTTTCCCTATTGTAAAATTTTTATTTTAACACTCAAAATATATATATTTTATTTTTAAGCTATACTTATCATTAGCAAAAACTAGATTTTTGAATTGTAACAATATATTAGTATTAGTGCTTCAGTTAAAATAAACAAAATCTTTGTACATTTAAGTTAATTATTTTTTTAAATCGAATAATTTAATCAATAAAGCACAGCAGTTTTTTGGTTTAAATAAATTTTTCTTCGAATATAACAAAATATTATTTTGTTAAAAAAATATTTTCGTTAGAATTCCAAACTAAGACATGAAAAAGGACATTTAAAAATAAGAAAAAGCATTTTCTAGGTGCTCTAAATTCTTCTATAAAGTTGAAATTGCACGACATAAAGTTTATTTTGAGGCTGGACTATAAAAATCTTAATAGTTCCTTGAATTCACTTCCTGCGCATAACACGTTTTTGATATTGCCACAAATTACAATTTTTTTCCACCCAAATATATATGGGAGGAAAAAAATTCAATTTCAGCACAACAGTGCCATAAAAGTCCGATTTGACTTTTTAAAAGTGGAACTTTTTTGGCACTTTTGTTCTAAAAATGTTCTGCTTAAAACGGACGTATTTTAATTTTTGTTTGTACTTTGGTTCTATTTCGGCGCAGGATCTTTTTAAAATATGAATCTTATGTGTACTTGTAAAAATTATTTCAAAAAAATGAAATTGAACTTTTCTTGTACTTTTGTCCCAAATATTGATTAGGAATTGTGAAAATTGAAGAAAAAAAAACAGTTCAAGTGGGAAGCACGCACTTTTTCGTAGCGCATACTGCGCATAACGCAGTTTTATAACGGAAATAAACTCTCACTCGTTCTCAATTCATTGCTTAATCCGAAGAAAATATTAAAAAAGAAAAATTCGCTTTTGAACACAAAATTATTTTTAAAAAATGACATCGACCTTTTCCAGTACTTTTGACCCAAAAATTAATTAGGAATTGTAAAAATTGAAAAAAAAACAACACAACAGTTCAAGTAGGAAGCACGCACTTTTGCGTAGCGTATACTGCGCATAACGCAGTTTTATAACGGAAAAAAACTTTCACTTGTTCTCAATTCATTGCTTAATCCGAAGAAAATAATTTAAAAGAAAAATTCGTGTTGGAATAAAAAAATATTTCTCTGAACCAAAAAAATTTCTTTGAGTCGAAGAAAGTTTTCTTTACCAATAAACATTTTTCTCTGATACAAAGAATCTTTATTCTGAATGTACTAGCTCACTCAGAAAAACGTTTGTTTTAAATTAATGAAACAGGTTCTTTATTATAATTTTTTTCATTCAACTAAAACTAACTTCTAAATAATAAAAATTATTTTAAATAGAAGAAAAATTTTCATTACGACAAAAAACTGTTTCAATTTATAACTGATTAAAATTTGACTTTCTGACTAACAAGATTTTCATTAACTCTCTAAACTCTTTTTCACTAAATAGTTGAATTTTATACTAAATAACGAACTCTTCAACAAAATAGTTAAATTTTTAACCACATAGTTGAATTTTCGAATTAAAAAGATGAAGTTTGAACCAAATTGTTGAATTTAAAAAGAAATGTATTAACCAGTTGTGTTTTTAACCAAATTATCAACAAAATAGTTAAATTGTTAACCTACAAAGATCAAGTGGTGCAATATTTTTAATGAAAAAAGATTAAATTTCTACCAAAAGCATTTGTATTTTTAACCAAATAGATGCATTTTCAATAACAAAAAACGAATTGTTTAAAAGACAATTAAACTTTATAAATAAGAGGACAGATTTTCTATAAAAAAATACAAAGTTAAACAAATCAATCAAATTTTCAACAAAATAATTAAATTTTCAACAAAATCATTAAATTTTCAACAGAATAGTTGAATCATCAACTAAACTTGTGAATCTTCAATATAAAAAAAGAATTTTCAACAAAGAAGTTCAACTTTCAACTAAACAGTTGTATTTTTAATTAAAAAATTTTGAATAAGAAATATAATAGTTGATAATTTAAAAAAAAAGGTAAATTAAAGACTGTCAAATTTAACGAAAAATGTAAAAGTTGATATTTCAAACAGAACAGATTTTAATTTTAAATTAAAAACAGTTGAATTCAACCAAAATAGACGAATATTTGAGAAATTAGTTGAATCCTCAAACACAGCAGATTAATTTTCAATCAAACAGTTATATTTTTAACCAAAAAATATAAAATCTCTAAAAAGAATATGAATTTTCAAACCAAAGAGACAAATTTTCACCAAGAGTGCAATTTTTAACCCGAATATATGAATTTTCAACCTGAAAATTAATTTGCAACCCATTAGTTTAATATTCTACGAAATTAATAGAATTTTGAACCTAAAAAGACGAATGTTTGAAACAAAAAAACTGGAATTTCTAAGTCAAATAGTCGAATTGTAAACTAAAAGCGATCAATTTTAAATAAAAAGTCTAAAAAATATTTCTCTTTGGATCAAAGAATCTTTCTTCCGCAATTAAAGAAACTTTTCTTTGACTCAGAGCCGATGAATATTTTCATTGGAATTAAACGAATTTTCTTTGAATCATATAATCTTTTTCTTTGAATCAAATCAATGCCGATGAATATTTTCCTTTTATTCAATGAATTTTTTTTTCAATTGAAGAATCTTTTTTTGTGAATCTAAGAGTCTTTCTCTCTGAATCAAAGAAACTTTTCTTTGACTGAGATCCGATGAATATTTTTCTTTAATTCCAAGAAAATTTCCTTTATTCAAACATTCTTTTTCTTTGAATCAAAAAAAAAAAAACCTTTCCTTTGAGAGCCGGTGAATATTTTTCATTGACTCGAAGAAATTTTCTTTCGATCCAAATTTTTCTCTTTGAATCAGAGAAACTTTTCTTTGACTGCGAGCAGATGAATATTTTTCTGTAATTTGAAAAAATATTCTTTCAATGAAAGAATCTTTCTCTTTGAATAAAATGACTTTCCTTTGATTCAATGCCGATGAATAGTTTCCTTTAATTCAAAGAAATTTTCTTCCAATCAAAGTATCTTTCTTTTTGAATCAAAGAAACTTTTCTTTTACTGAGAGCTGATGAATATTTTCCTATGATTCAAAGGTATTTTCTTCAAGTCAAAGAATCAGTTCTTTGAATCAAAAAATCATTTTCATTGAATCGAAGAATTATTCACTCAAAATGAAAGAAACTTTTCTTTAATTGAGAGCCTGTGAATATTTTTCTTTAATTTAAAGAAATTTTCTTGAAATCAAATAATCTTTTTCTTTGAATCAAAGAATAATTTTCTCTGAATCAGAGAATCTTTTTTTTTGAATCAAAGAATCTTTTTCTCTGAATCAAAGAATCATTTTCTTTAAATCAAAGAATATTTCTCTTTGAATAAAAGAACGTTTCTCTCTGAATCAAAGAAGTTTTTCATTGATTGATAGCCAATGAATATTCTTCTTTAATTTACTGAAATTTCATTTTAGTCAAAGAATCTTTCTCTTTGGGTCAGAGAAACTTTTATTTAACTCAAAACCGATCAATTTTTTCACTAATTCAAACAAATTTTCTTTGATTCAAAAAAAAACATTTTCTGTGACTGATAGCCGATTACTATTTTTCTTTAATTCAAAAACATATTCTTTCAGTCAAAGAATCTTTCTCTATGAATTAAAGAAACTTTTTTTTTCACTGTGTGCAGATGAATATTTTCCTTTGATTCAAAGAATTTTTCTTTCAATCGAAGAATCTTTTTTTTTTTAATCAAAGAATCCTTCTCTCTGAATCAAAGGACTGAGAGCCAATGAATATTTTTCGTTGATTCAAAGAAATTTTCTTTGAATCAAAAAATTTTTTCTTCTTTTACTGAGAGCTGATGAATATTTTCCTATAATTCAAAGGTTTTTTTTTTTAAATCAAAGAATCAGTTCTTTGAATCAAAAAATTATTTTCATTGAATCAAAGATATTTCCACTTTAAATGAAAGAAACTTTTCTTTAACTGAGAGCCTATAGATATTTTTCTTTAATTTAAAGAAATTTTCTTTCAATCAAAGAATCTTTCTCTTTGAATCAAATAAACTTTTATTTGCCTCAGAGCCGATACATATTTTCATGATTTAACGGAGTTTTCTTCGAATCAAAGAATCATTTTCTTTGAATCAAAGAATATTTCTCTTTGAATAAAAGAACGTTTCTCAGTGAATCAAAGAAGGTTTTCATTGCCTGTTAGCCAATGAATATTTTTCTTCAATTTACTGAAATTTCATTTCAGTGAAAGAATTTTTCTCTTTGAATCAAAGAAACTTTTATTTGACACAGAGCCCATCAATTTTTTTTCTTCAATTGAAAGAAATTTTCTTTGAATCGAAACATCTTTTTCTTAGATTAAAAAAAAACCTTTTCTCTGACTGAGAGCCGATGAATATTTTTCTTTAATTCAAAGAAATTTTCTTTCGATCAAAATTGTTTTTTCTATGAATCAAAGCAACTTTTCATTCACTGAGAGCTGATGAATATTTTCCTATGATTCAAAGGTATTTTCTTCAAGTCAAAGAATCAGTTCTTTGAATCAAGAAATTATTTTCATTAAATCAAAGAATTTTTCAGTTTAAATAAAAGAAACCTTTCTTTAATTGAGAGCCTGTAAATATTTTTCTTTAATTTGAAAAAAAATTCTTTGAATCAAATAATCTGTTTCTCTGAATCAAATAATCGGTTTCTTTGAATCAAAGAATCTTCTTCCCTGAACCAAATAATCATTTTCGCTGAATCAGGGAATCTTTTTCTTTGTATCAAAGAATCATTAACTTTGAATCAAAGAATATTTCTTTTTGAATAAAAGAACTTTTCTCTCTGAATCAAAGAAGCTTTTCATTGACTGATAGCCAATTAATTTTTTCTTTAATTCAATGAAAATTTATTTTGATCGAAGAATCTTTCTCTTTGGATCAAAGAAACTTTTATTTGACTCAGATCCGATCAATTTTTTTCACTAATTCAAAAAAATTGTCTTTTAATCAAAAAATCTCTTTCTTTGATTGGAAAAAACCTTTCCTTTGACTGACAGCCTATGACTATTTTTCTTTAATTGAAATACATATTCTTTCAGTCAAAGAATCTTTCTCCTTGAATCAAAGAAACTTTTCTTTGACTCAATGCTGATGAATATTTTCCTTTTATTCAAAGAATTTTTTTTCAATCGAAGCATCTTTTTCTTCAAATCAAAGAATCTTTATCTCTGAACCAAAGAAACTTTTCTTTGACTGAGAGCCGATGAATATTTTTCGTTGATTCAAAGAAATTTTCTTTCAATCAAAAATTTTATTCTTTCACTGAGAGCTGATGAATATTTTCCTATGATTCAAAGCTATTTTTTTTAAATCAAAGAATCAGTTCTTTGAATAAAAATATCATTTTCATTGAATCAAAGATATTTCCACTTCAAATGAAAGAAACTTTTCTTTAACTGAGAGCCTATGGATATTTTTCTTTGATTTAAAAAAATTTTCTTTTAATCAAAGAATCTTTCTCTTTGAATCAAAGAAACTTTTATTTGCCTCAGAGAAGATGAATATTTTCATGATTTAAAGGATTTTTCTTTGAATGAAATAATAATTTCCTTTGAGTCAAAGAATGTTTCTCTTTGAATAAAAGAATGTTTCTCTCTGAATTAAAAAAGATTTTCATTGGCTGGTAGCCAATGAATATTTTTCTTCAATTTACTGAAATATTATTTCAGTCAAAGAATCTTTCTCTTTGAATCAAAGAAAGTTTTATTTGACTCAGAGCCCATCATTTTTTTTCTTTAATTGAAAGAAATTTTATTTTAATCAAAAAATCTTTTTCTTTGATTAAAAAAAACCTTTACTTTGACTGAGAGCCGATGAATATTTTTCCTTAATTCAAAGAAATTTTCTTTTGATCAAAATTGTTTTTTCTATGAACCAAAGAAACTTTTCTTTTACTGGGAGCTGATGAATATTTTCCTACGATTCAAAGTTATTTTTTTTTTATTATCAAATAATCATATATTTGAATCAAAAAATCATTTTCTTTGAATCAAAGAATATTTCTCTTTGAATAAAAGAACGTTTCTCAGTGAATCAAAGAAGGTTTTCATTGACTGATAGCCAATGAATATTTTTCTTTGATTTACTGAAATTTCATTTCAGTCAAAGAATCTTCCTCTTTAAATCAAAGAAACTTTTATTTGACTCAGAGACCATCAATTTTTTTTCTTTAATTGAAAGAAATTTTCTTTTAATCAAAAAATCTTTTCCATAGATTCAAAAAAAACCTTTCCTTTGACTGAGAGCCGATGAATATTTTCCTTTAATTCAAAGAAATTTTCTTTCGATCAAAATTGTTTTTTTTTTCTCTATAAATCAAAGCAACTTTCCTTTCACTGAGAGCTGATGAATATTTTCCTCTGATTCAAAGGTATTTTCTTCAAGTCAAAGAATCAGTTCTTCGAATGAAAAAATCATTTTAATTGAATCAAAGAATTTTTCACTTCAAATGAAAGAAACCTTTCTTTAATTGAGAGCCTGTAAATATTTTTCTTTAATTCAAAGAAACTTTCTTTGAATCAAATAATCGGTTTGTTTGAATCAAAGAATCTTCTTCTCTGAACCAAAGAATCATTTTCTCTGAATCAGAGAATCTTTTTCTTTGAATCAAAGAATCATTTACTTTGAATCAAAGAATATTTCTCTTTGAATAAAAGAACGTTTCTCTCTGAATCAAAGAAGTTTTTCATTGACTGATAGCCAATTAAATTTTTCTTTAATTGAATGAAAATTTATTTTGATCAAAGAATCTTTCTCTTTGGATCAAAGAAACTTTTATTTGACTCAGATCCGATCAATTTTTTTCACTAATTCAAAACAATTTTCTTTTAATCAAAAAATCTATTTCTTTGATTCAAAAAAACCTTTCCTTTGACTGACAGCCTATGACTATTTTTCTTTAATTTAAATACATATTCTTTCAGTCAAAGAATCTTTCTCCTTGAATCAAAGAAACTTTTCTTTGACTCAATGCTGATGAATA
>JAABKJ010008643.1:0-11397 GCA_011634705.1 Andricus grossulariae | reverse complement strand
TTTGAAATTACGAGATACTGACGACAGTGAACCTTTAGAAGACAAAAATAACTCAAATCAAAACAGAACACGTAGACTCTGGACAAAAAATAAGAGGTCAAACATACGTTCACCAATACACGTTAAAAACTCAGACTCAGATTACGAATTCGATAATCACACAAATAAACAGACAATTCAAGCAACGAATTTTCCTTTCGGCATGATACAAATGCCGTTTCAAATTATGAGAAATCGGCCAATTAAATTTCGCAATAATAAAGACGACAGTCCCGTGCATTTCCTTGAAAAACTAAAAGGATTTGAAAGTGGTTATAAAATAAACGATCGGGATATCTTAGAAAATTTAGACGCACTACTAATTCAAGATGCAAACGATTGGTGTGAAATGAATAAAAATTCCTGGAGATGTTTATCTGAATTTTTCGAAAATTTTAAAAACGCTTATATCGAGAAAGCTTTTCTGAGTAAATTAGGCAAAAATTAAATTTTGCAATCAAAAAGGAACACAAGACATTCACTCATATTTGACAGAGATTAGAAAACTGTTTAAAAAATTATACCCCAGAAAATAGCGCAAATGGAAATTGCGTAGAACATATGAAAACCTCAGAATAGAATATACAATGTATATAAAAAGAAACGATTTTGAAACTTGTGACCTAATAGAGGACTTAGGTAAAGAATGGTAAATTGAGACACCCAAACCAGAAATTCGAGGCCAAGGTTGACAAATTACGGAACCTAAAATGGATGATAAAAATGAAAAAAAGTTTACTTACCGCAACGGGGATAAAAACAATACAGAAAATAATGAAGATGTTAAACAGGAAAATAATAATGGTCAAAATAATAAATAAGCGGATATCACAACCAAAATTACCAAGGTAGAAAACGATACAAAAATCGATTTCCATTTTCACCATTTGGATCTCCATTCCACCCTTTTCCTAAGCCATATCAAAAAAATTGCAGACCTAACTCTAGATCTAGATTCCCACCTTGTTTCCAATCATTTTTTCAACCTAGATTCCAAACAAATTATAAACCTAGATTCCAAAACAATAAACCAAGATATCCGTTCAACCCCTAAAATCATGTGTCACCAATGCTTAATCAAATGGCATTAGGCTCAATTCAAGGTCAAAGTAACCCAATGATCGAATTCCCTGTAGAAAAAGTGGAAAACTATTTAGGAAATAATAACAAACCAAATTCCCAAAGATCGAATTAAGGAAATAAAAATAAAAAATCGGGTAACAATAATAACAAGGACTCACAAGACAGGGCAAGTTCTAACTCAGGCAAAAAACAGGACTCAAATACAAAAACGAATGAGAAAACAAATAGTTTAAACTGTTATCGTTGTGGTATAGCGGGCCATTTTAAAAGAGAATGCCCATATTATGTATACAGCCAGGGAAACTGGAGGGGTAGGTATTAGGACCAAAAATATTACAACCTAATACCGAAACGCCAGAATTTCTAAATTCGAATAAAGATGAAATATGGGAGATAGGTTTTAATTCAATGACAAAATTCGAAGGTAGTCTCGCGAAAATTTATAGTGGTTACCAGGGAGTCCCCCCACTTACTATCCAATTAAAACTTATCCAAACTCACTACCCCTTCCCATAACTGAGAATAAAACTAAACCTGATATTGAGTTAAAAGAGAATAAGGAAGTTAAAAAACAAAAAACGCTAAATTCCTGTAACAAATCTTACAAAGGACATCCCCAGCTTAATAAGCATCCCCACGAGCAACAAATTCCAACCCCTAGAGAGCATCCCCACCCAAGACACTATCGACAACTCAAGCACACAGGACTCAATCAGTTTAGGTAAGCCGAGAATTAGGAAGAAAAATAAGGAAAATATGTTAGAAAAATTGTTTACAATAGAAAATATGAGGACACATATAAGGATAGCGACAGTAACCTTTGGAAAAATAAAAAAGTTACTAATCGGCAAAAATTAGAAAAGGCATCTCAAAAAACAAAAGAGATATTGGAAATTGAGAAAATCAATCAATAGGTTCATTTAAAAAATAAAGCAATAAGATTAAATAATATTACGGATAGTTTAGGAAAAATGGACAAACAAAACACTAATTCGCCAGGCGAAGGTATTGTTTAGCTTAATGAAAGCCAACAATCCCAATTAGAAATACTTCTCGAAAATAAAATAAAAGTATATCAGGGAAAAGAACATAGGGCAACTCATTTAACGAAACATAAAATTGACGTCCAAGGCCACGATCCCATTAAATAGCGATATTACCGCGTGAGCCCAAAAATTATATAAATAATTGATTAAACCGTGGATAAATTATTATCCTTTTAAAAAAGATTATTAGGAAAAAATAGGGATCGCAACTGATGACTGTGATAGGACCGGGAGCAATCAATATCATCTTAAAATTGCATAGGTACAAAGCCTCCTTACTGTCTGAGGAAGGAGGCAGAAAAGAAATCGTATAAACTGCAGAGTTTTGGTTTACTTTCTGGCGAGGTAGAATTTGTAAATTTTAAGTATTGATTTAAGGATATAATACCTCTTCAACCTTACAAGATCCGTAAGGAAACGAGCAACAAGGCATTGTCGACAAACAGGCAACTCAAGAGGCCCCAAGACCTCAGCGCAAGAGGGAGCGCGAAGACGGACTTTGGAAGAAGTAGTAAGATACTTAGGAAAGTTAGAAAAAAAGGATAAGAAAATAATACTACTCATGAGCTGGGTATGAGAAATTTATTTTATTTACAAACAAATTACAATTTTTTATTCTTGTACCATCCTAAAAAGAAGGGTCGGTCTAAAAAGTAAATGTACGAAGGGAGAAAAAACATAGTTTTCACAAGTTACTCAAGTGAAAATACCGGAAGAGAGCACGGAAGTTCCGAGGTAAGCATAAATTTCTACGAAACAGCGGAAAACAACTCATACTTCCCACATCTTCATCAAACAAAAATAATAATGAACACAGAAGCTAACCAATCAATCTTCTAAAAAATGGCCAAGGCTCTCTTCAACGAGGATTTGAGTAAAATGAGACCAGAGGACGTCAGGAAACAGTTTTTTGAGATGAAAAGGTAATTACGAGAATCAGAGGAGAAAGCAGTTCAGCTTACACAACAAGTACACAGAATTGGGCTCAAAGATCCCGAATCAAGCAGGAAAAAAGGAGTGAGGACTACAGCATCATACGCGGAGGATGTAATAACATTGTCGGAAAAACAGAGGAAGTCAATCAGACATCTGATGGTCGAAGTTAGTGACTTCGATGGAACAACCGACGTAGAGTCATTTATAGATGACCTAAAACACATAGTTAAGCAAAAATTCTTGTAATTGCCAAACCTTATCCCAGTTACAAGAAGAACGAAACCAGATGTGCCAGATGCCGTTTCGCGAATATGAACGTCGTAAGGAGAGATTGACGATCATAAAAAAATTTATGAACTGCCTGAGATTAGAAATCAAAACAGAAGTCTCAAGTTCGCGACCCGAATTTCTGAATGAGGCATACCAACAGGCACTGGAAGAAGAAAAGGTCTTCTTTGGTAAAGAGCGAGAACCTTTAATTTTATTCAATGGCCGAACACAGAATGAAGACTGACGCCGCAGAGTATCGCTTTAGCGCGTAACGCAAAGGTCCGTATACACGAAACGGTACCTTGCAGCAGTAGACGCCTGTGAAGGCGCATTCATAATAGCGTCCTCCAGTAACTCGCCATTTTCCCTAGTCCATTCTATCGCATAGGTTGTAGTCTATGGCGAGCTACTTTACCAAGGTGCATGCAGGTACGAAACGAGCACTCACAATGCACGCCTGTAGCGTGCGCAAATAATAATTTTATATTTAAATTATTGTAATGACGAAGTAAGCGATGCAGCGTTTTTGTAATAAATATAGATTAAGAATAGCAAGTGAAAAAAAAACAACTGGCGACCGATTAGTGCGAGAGTCGTAAATTTCTAACCAACCCAGCGATAAGGTGTAATCGAGCCGCCCGAAAAGCCAAGGACGTCAAAGACGGTTGCCGCTGCAGGAGGGCAGAGCGTGCCTTCATGTTCCGCGAACGCGTACCGAACTGCGAAACTTCCGGAATGAAGTCGGCGAGATTCGAGAAAATTCTCGACGCCTGTATTTGCGGCGAATAATAATTTATTTTATAACTTTCTTGCACAATTGAAATGTAAAGCGGTGCCAGAGCGTCGTAAAAGCGGCGTAAAAAATCGCACTCCGAACCGTCGCCGTGAAATATGCCGTGCTGTGCCGGGAAAATCCAAGATTTCCCGTGGTCTGGAAAGCTCACTCTCACGAGAGCCACCCTGCTGTTCCGGGAAAACTTGGTTTTCGAAAGCTGTAATCTCGTGAGGATGGTTTTCCGGGCGGGGGGTCTGGGGTTTTCGAAAGCAGTAAAAATGTTGGTGAAAGAAAACAAAAATTACTCAGGAAGGAAGTGAGTATAAAAATCTTAAGAATCATCAAAAGTTTATATGAAAACGCTTCCGTGACTATTAGGATAAGTCTGGCCCTACCACGTCAGTTGAGGGTTACTCTAGGGGTTCTGTACGGCGATATTCTCAGTCCTCTACTGTTTGCCTTGTTAATCTCTGACTTAGAGGAATACCTAAGAAACCACGTGGCAATAGGAATTTTGATTAATCACCTGATTCATGTAATTTTACTAGCCTATGTTGACGATATAGTGATCCTCGCCAAATCTCAAGCTGATCTTCAATTTAGATTTACCTGATTAAGAAATATTGTAAAGTAAATTCCTTCTAAGTAAATGAATGTAAATCAAAAGTTGTAGTATTTCATAGAGGTCGCTCACGAAGTTGCAGTTCCTTTTGTTCTAGGGTTGAGTTTCAAGTTGTTGAGGATTATCTCTACTTAGGTTCTATTTTCTCAAGTTCGGGTCCTTTTCTCAAAGAGGCTACCAAGAAAATGAATTTAGGAAATGTTGCTATAAGTGCTGTTCTAAGAATTCTTTGTTTTAAGAAATCTGATGCTTGGTGCACTTAAATCACGCTTTTTCGGAGTCTTACACTCAGTATATTGTGTTATGCTACCGCAGTCTGGGGCTTAGATATACTGAAATTATCGAAAAGCTTCAAGCGAAGTTCCTTAAGAGGGTTTTAAAGCTTTCATCTTGTACACCAAATTATGCTTTGCGGCTCGAAATTGAAAGACTACAATTGGCATATGAGATTTTTAAGCTAGCTCTAAGTTGGCTGGAGAGGCTGTTGGAAATTGAGAAACAAAGATATCCCGTACGCTGCTTAAAGAAGTTAAACTCCTTAGCAGCTAAGACTTCTAGTGATGTTAAGTTTAATTGGGGTTTGCAATCAAAGGAGTTTTTTTGCGTTTGTAACTCTGCTCTATTATGAACGGGACTGGCTGTAATAGCCTTACAAAATAATAAGGAGACAATCTTCCATAATTTTTCAGTCTATCTAAAGTGCTCAGATTATGGTAGAGTACTAGGGTCTGGAAGTCTGCAGGTGTTTCCACACTTGTCCTCAGTACCAGGCATTCAACCTTATCTTACCTTCCGTCTGCCTTTTTATGCCACAAGCACAATTGCTCAGTTGAGGCTTCTGGGTTCAATTAGAGGCTGCATTCGTATCGGGGAAATTAAATTTATGTATGAGCCATCGAGAAACTGTGCGATATGCCACCTCGGAAAAAGAGAGGATTTGCTTCATATTTTGGCTGCTTGTCCTGCGTATGCGGATTTTAGATTTGCCATTTTTCAGCAGCCTCCAACTGTCACATCCAATGGACAATACTGGTTATACCCTCTCAACTCTAACTCTCTGAAAGAACTCTGTGAACTCGCCTTTTTATATCTAAAATATTGCGTCTTAGAACATTTATAATGAAGTCTCAGGTCTTGACACGTCACTGTATGCGTTACAATATCGTTTTAATGATATTCAATAATATTCATAATAAAATATTTATTTTTATTCCCGTGTTGAAAACTATTTTCATAGTATGGCAAGAGATTCTTTCCTAAGAATTTTTTATTGCGAGGCGTAATAGGTTACCTTGAAGAACAAATTATGTCGCATATAACAAACTATTTCAACGAATGCTCACTGTTTGAATAAGGATTCCAGAAAAACAGCGAAACAGATTCCTCTTATCGAAACCTTTCTCTGTCGAGGATTTAATTTTTATATAACAATTAAAAAATCTTTTCTTTTGTAAAAGCACAGGAAGGAAATTTATACATTAAAAATGACCCATTTATTTTGGTAAATTAAGCACATTACTGCATGTGTGAAAATCTAAAGTTATTTTGCCATTTAGTATAAAGCAAAACTATAAATAATACAAAAAAGTAGTGTGAAACTTCTAATAAAAAAAGCGAAAACTCTGAAATTCAACAATGGATCTAAGGATTGTATTATATCTATACCAGTCTATTATAAAACAAGACAAAATAATGTAAATTTTTATGAAATGAATTACATAAAGTTTACTTTCGCAAATTGTTTGACTATTCTAAATTGACCAACAGGGTGGCCATAATAATTGAGGAAATAATTTTCGGTCATTTCTCGGTTCCCAACATTTTTTCATTTTTATTGAAATTAAAAAATTCAAACACTCGAAAGTTAAAATTTTTTCATTTAAAGCAATTAAAACTGAAATGAAAATTAAAGGATTGAAATTAGAACTCTTTTGAATTTTGAAAAATGGAAGCTTTTAACACTTTCCACTTTAATAATTTAAAATTAGACTATATTAAACTGCAACGTTCCAAAATTATGACTTTTATGGATTGAACAGTTCAAATATATCTGGTTTAAACATATAGATCCACGTTACAATTCCATGAGCCTTGGAAACGTTGTTTTTAGAGCTTCCAATTATGATTCATACAACTTTCGACGTTTTAAGAATAATTAAACTTGAAAGGTTTACAATATTCCAAATTCTTCAATTTTCAGGGAAATTAACAGTGAATGTTTTTTTTTTTGTACAGAAGTCTCATTTTCTTACAAATAAAATATATCCAATCACTTTGAATGTCATTTAGTACTACATGAAATGATACCACTTAATAACAAATCCCCACAAAAAAGTAGGTTGTCCGACGGACAAGAGTAGTCTCACCCTATTGATTTTGAGTCGCTAAATCCGAATCCGAACTCAGAATTCCAAAATTAGCTCTTGTTCATTTCCTAACTTCAAAAAGCTTGTTTTCGTGTTGTTTTTTTGGTGAAAGTAAACATCTTATAGAACAATACAAGCTTGTTCGGAAATTCCGACAGAGAATAAACATTTAGCGGTTCGTGGTACATAGAAATTGTCTATTTTCACAACGCCGACAACCAGCAACCAGGCCCAGAAGAGAGGGAGGTGCTTATGGGGAACCCCACCGGGGGGGTGCTGAGCCTATGAAGAGGCACAATCTCACCCCCTGACGGTAGTGGTAGTGGACACGAGCTATACAGACTCACAGCTGACTGCGGAGCAGTTTGAGCTCTTCAGGGAGGCCACCTGGAGGATGCTCGAAAAAGTGTCCCTAGGCCAATGGCCGAAATTCGAGACTTCCATCTGTAGGTGAGGGGTCTTCGTATTTATCGCATTTAACCCAGCAGCGAAAGCTTGGCTACATATTACAGTGGCCGAGATAAGGCCCTAGGAAGACGCAGACCTAAAAGTATGTGGGGTTGAGTTGCTCCAAAAGATGTTGAGGGCTATGGCGTGGTTCCCAGATAAGCTGGAAGACCCGTCTGTGGTCCTTCAGTTATTGGAGGGATTCAACCTTTCACTAAGGAGAGCGTCCTGACGAATCGTTAGTCACGATCGGACTCAGGAAGAAGACACAGTGCAAGGTACCAAGCAACTTCTAGTTGTATGAATTCCTGAGTCCCAGACGATGGCTCTTGCGGACCTCAACAACATGCCCTCCTACCAGCTTGGACAGGTCAACTTTAGGGTTGCTGGCCAGGGATAGGAGGAGCCTGTCGATAAACAGAAAAACCGGACGCAGACATAAAATTACTGCTCCTGACATAACTGGAACCGAGATAGTCATAGTTGTTTGTTTTTTTATACTGAGGTCACCGGTCTTCAGCATTGTAGTATTAGATGGGAGTTCATATGCTCCCATCTGCCCATTCCCGGCCTTCCTCTAGGTACGAAACCAAAAACTTGTATATACAATATATACAATTATTTTTTACATTATTTTTTACGATCTGGTCTCTTGTGTGATTTTTTCCAAATATTAAATTTTTTATTTTCATATCTTGCATAGTTTGGCCGCAAAATGGAATTTTTTATTTTTCATAATTTTTCTGTGCGATCAAAACTTTAATTTTTCATAAAATTTAGTAAGTTGTTGAAACAATATAGTAGAATGTTTGAAAAGAAAATATTTTCTCCTCTTGAATTTTTCTCATATCGTGCGTGTTTTGGCTTAAAATGTTCATTTTCGTTTGGTTTTTGGAATTTTTTAAATGCTATAACTCCGGTAATTTTTCTTTTATCAAAAACAGTCATTGAAATAGTTTGTTCGCCTCTTTGAGTACTATTAATATCCGTCCATGAAAATTTTCAAATACTTGACTTTTATTTTAGGACACTTGAAGAGTATACCAAAGCCCAATCCAATACGTTAATTCTTTTGAAAGTTATCGTGCTAACAAACTAACAATCTACAGACAAACAGCCAAACAGACAGACAGTTTGTAAAAACCTGTTTCTTTTAGGTTCAGGGGGTCTCAAAACGTGGACATTTGACAAAAACGGGAGAGGGGGGGGGTGTCAAATTTTACACAAATCTAATACCTTCTCTGATGAGAATGTAAAATATTGCCATTCGACAACATATGGTTGTAAGAAATAAAAAAAACAATGATATCTCTAAATAACAATGGTTTGAAAGTTTTTATGGTGTTCAATTCGCCTATTTGGAAGTTTTTTTCTTTTGAACGATTTAAAAAATATGTAGCTTCGAAGTCCAAAGTTTTTCCAGCAAAATAATATTTTCAAAAACTTGCGTTCAACTCATCACCAAATCGAGTACATTTTTCCTAAAAAGTTTTGAATTTTATGAAGTCAAGAGCAAAATCATATTCAATAAACCTGGACCAAAGACACAAATAAATATTGCGTGATTGCTGCCTATTCATAAAAAATGTTTCCTCGTGGAACGGAAATTTCTACAATGATAAAAATACGAGATTCGTTGCATGCGTTAATTTCTTATCATATAGTCACTCTTTGAATACATAAATATTTGACATTCATAAATGAAGGTATAAAGTAAATCTAAGTTCTTTTTTCGAATTTCGACCAAGTAGTTGTATTCACAATCAAAAAAGAAGAAATATCGACAAAAAATGTGATAGTTGATATTTCAATCAAGAAAATAGTTTTATTTTAAATAAGAAAACTCATTAACTGAACCAAGATGAATAAAATTTGTATTGAAGGAGATGAACGTTTGAATGAAAAAATCGAATGTTCACTAAAAAATGGAATTTTCAACCAAGAAATATTTTTCAGTTAAGAAAGACAATGAATTTCGTCCAACATGTTAAATTTTCAAGCCGTGAAGATGATATTTCTACAAAACAGTTAAATTTCCAACGGAATAATGGAACGTTTGACCGAAAAGATGGATTTTCAATTAAGAAGATTAATTTTCTATTAAAAAGGACGAATTCTTAACAAAACACATACATTTTTAACCAATTATTTGAATTTTCAATCAAAGAGGTTAATCTTCCACCAAAGAAGACGAATTTTCAATAAATTACATAAATTTTCAACCAAATAATTGAATTTTGTGACTGAAAGAGATCAATGATTAACAAAAAATAGAAGAGTTAAATTTTTATCTAAGGAAAAAAATAATTTTCAATTAAAACAAAACTTGTTTAGAAAAAAGTTGAATCGTCTACAAAACTGTGGAATTTTCAACTAAATTGTTGAATTTTCATGACAAATAGACGAATTTTTTACAAAAAACTTGAATTTTCAACCAAGTGATTAAATATTCACTTGAAGAAATAATTTTAAGAAAATTAATTTTTATCACATTAGTTCCATTTTCAAACAAAGAGAAGAATCTTCTACTAAAATTATGAATCCTCAACAAAAAAATGAATTTTTCAGAAAGCAGTTCAACTTTCAACGTAAGAGTTGAATTTTTAACCGAAAAATATAAATTATGAACTAAAATGTAATAGTTGATATTTCAACCAAGCAAAGATTTTCATTTTAAAGAAAAAACCATGGATTTAAACCAAAAAAGTTGAAATTGCGACAAAAAGAGATGAACTTTCTAATCAAAAAGGGGAATTTTCAACAACAGTTGCATTTTTAAGCCAAAAAGACTATATTTCTACAGAAAAGTGGAATTTATAGATAAAAAGTTACATTTTGCATCCAAAAAGATGAATTTTCAACTAAAAAGATTACTTTTCTACTGAAAAAACGCATTTTCAACAAAAAACATAAATTTGTATCTGAATAGTTGAATACTAAAAGAGAATAATTTTCTACGAAAAAATATGAATTTTCAACAAATTACATTAATTTTTAGCCTAATAATTGAATTTTGAAACTAAAAAGATCAATCATAACTAAAAATGGAACAGTCGAATTTGCATATAAAAAAAATTTTCATTAAAAAAAAACTAGTTTCTCACAAGACAGTTGCATTTTCTACGAAATAGCTGAATTTTCTACAAAACAGTTAAATTTTCTGCAAAATAGTTAAATTTTCTACAGAATAGTTAAATTTTGCACCAAATTGTTGAATCTATAATAAAACCAGACGATTTTTCTGCAAGAAAGATTTTTTGTCAAATTGGTATAATTTTCAACAAAAGAAGTGAATTTTCCACTAAAAGTATTAATCTTCTATAAAAAAATTAATTTTAAGCAAAGTAGTTCAACTTTCAACCTAAGAATTTTCGACCTAAAAAGGTTAATTTTCGGCAAAAAAAAGTAATGCTTGATATGTCAAGAAAAAAAATTAATTATAAACTAAAACCACTTGAATTTAACCAAAAAAGGCGAATTTCAAACAAAATACTTGGATCCTCAAATAAAGAACATTAAATTCAACTAAATAATTGCATGCATTTTTATGACAAAAATTAATTTTCTAACAAAAAAGACAAATTTGCAACATAATACATCAATTTTCAAGCAGAAAGTTAAATTTTTAACTATGGAAGATAAAATATCAACCCAAAAATGTAAATTTTCAACAGAAACTTAATTTGCAATTACTCATTTGTTTTTTCAACTGAATGAAAATAAAATTTCTAGTAAAAGAGATGAATTTTCGAACCGAAAGGACGAATGTTCAACAATATACTATGTGATTGTTCTGATAACTCTTTACTTGGC
>JAABKJ010008642.1:0-11397 GCA_011634705.1 Andricus grossulariae | reverse complement strand
CGTGGTTCTTATAACCACCTCCTGGTTAAGGAGTTTATTCTTTGAACGCTTCAAGGAACGCGAATCACCGAATGTGCTGGATGTGTGTATGTGGCGTGCAACGGGTTTCTTTCGCGTCTCTCTTTGAGATTTGTACTTTGCATTTGATTAATTAAATTAGGGGTTTTGATGCAGTATGGCTTTTTCCCTCGAAATAGTGTTTTTAATTTTAACCGGTTCATAATAATCAAGTGCAGCGCGGAATTACATCTATTATCTTCAAAAACTAAACTAACTCGTTGATACACCTAGGGCAAAACGAGAATAAAAGATTCTCTTTTTGTTTGAGAATTAAACACAAAGAATTCAAAGAGCAATTAAGAATTCAAAGGATTTAATGCGAATTAAAAATGATTCCAAATAATATACTAAAGCAGAGAGTTAATTACTAAACTTCTCTGCTGCTTACCGGGTATGATCTGTAATAAAAACGAGGGATCAACTCAAAGAGCTAACTGGTTCTTTAAGATGACCAACAACAGAGATTTAGAGGCTTAGACCCACACTCTGAGAGAGGGGTTTTTAAACATGGATGTACCGACTTGTACAATTGTAAAATTTTAAAACTTTGAAAATGCGTTTTTTCCTGTTTTCTTAGGTTGAAGATGGAACTGGAATCGAATAGTTCAGTGACTGTCCATGTGGAGTGGTCAGTGTCTCGAAAAACTGATGTGAAAGATTTCTCTGGCATTTCTTCTACGACACGAGATATAAAACTGCCTGCGTATGTCGATGAGAAGCCCAACCCTCAGAGACAACAACTCGTAGACATGTTGTCTCTTGGAAATTCATCAAATCCTAATTTCAATTCGTCAATGCTACTACGAAATGCTTTCCCGAAATTCCTCAAAGTTACGAGTAGAATAACTGACGTTGTTCCACAGCTTATGAGATCACCACGTTTAAGTAAGTTTAATAACATATGTCATGCTTTTTTTCTTAACTAAGATGGAAAATAAATCCATTTCATCATTAATAATTTTTTCAAAATAAGCAAGAAAACGATTCACAATTAAAAAAATAAACTTCCAAACAGCCAACATGTTTCGAGGCCAATTTAGACCTCCTCATCAGGGATTATTTGTAGGGAATTGGTTCAAATAATTTTCCTTGATCAGATAATAGAAAGAATCCTTTTTTATTTAACAATCAATTTCTCAATAAATATATTTGATTACATTGAATTTAATCAATTTTTAATTACTACTGATTGAAATATTTTCTTTACAGGTATATTAATTTTTTGTATACCTTTCGCTATTCCCTATAAATAATCCCTGATGAGGAGGTCTAAATTTGCCTCGAAACATTTTGGTCCCCTCGTAGTATAAAAAGGACGCAGAAAGGAAAAAGTGAGAGGTTGGTTTTTGGTTGACTTTTTCCCTTTTTCGCCCTCTCTTTTCATTGTCCTATTCTTGTCTCTAATAAACAGAAAAGTGAGGTTCTTTGGAAGTTTATTGTTATAATTATAAATGTTTTTCTTGCTCATTTTTCAAAAATTATTCATGATAAAATGGATTTCTTTTCAATCCTGATTGAAATTTTTTTAAATAGAGACACTAAACTCATGATTCTTTCCAATCTAAAGGATTTGCTTATGAATAATTTAAGGTTTTTCTAAATTGAGTTTACATATTTCAGCTCAATTTTCTTGAATGAAGTCTTTCTTTGCATTTAAATTTGTGTAAAAAGAATGTTTTGAATTTTAGCAATTTCTAAAATTGCATTTAAATATTTTGGATTGTCTTATTTTCCTAATTGGAAAATTTAATAATCTAAATAGATTGATTTCAGAATCACCCACAATGATATGTCATGGTTTTATTGTTTTAAGGAAGAATCACTCAGAGTTAAAAATGTTTCCAATTTTAAACACACCTTTGCTATATTAAATTCAATTCGAAACGTTTCAAATTCCTGAAGTTTCAAGCAAAAATATTTCATTTTCAACATAATAGTTGAATTTTCAATAAAATAGTTGAATTTCGAAACAAAAAGATGAATTATCAACCAAAAAAAATAGAAATAGAATGGAATTTTGTAAGAAAACTATTTTGAACTTTTGTGTTTCCATTATTGTTTAACAATTTATCTTCTTTGATTAAAAGTTCAACTATTTTGTTGACAATCCATGTATATTATTGAAAATTTGTCTTCTTTCATAGGAAATCTATCTTCTGTGTTAATCTTTTATCTTTTTGGTTGAAAATTCAACCACTGTATTAAAAAATTCAATAGTAAAAGAAAATCTTTTTCTAGTTGAAAATGTAACTATTCGGTTGAAAATTCGTGAATTATGTTGACATTTTTTTGTCAAAAATACGGCTATGTTGGTAGGAAATTGAACTTTTTGCTTAAAATAAACGATTTTGTTCAAAATTTATATTTTTGGGTTAAAAATTAAACTGTTTTGTAGAAAATTCGCCTTTTTGGCTTATCTGTTCAGTTTCAAACTTCACAATTAAAAAAATAATATTTTTTAATTAAAAATTATCTTTTTAGGTGAAAATTCAACTGTTCTATTTTCTGTTAAAAATTAATCTTTTTTAATTTCAAATTCAACTATTTTGTTAAAAATTCATGTATATTATTGAAAATTGAACTATTTGATTAAAAATTTTAATATTTTCAAAAATTTTATCTTTTGTAAGTTGCAAATTCAACTATTTGGTTAAAAATTTATGTATTATGTTAAAATTGCTTTTTTTGGTTCAAGATTAAACTATTTTAGTAGAAAATTAAACTTTTTGCTTCAAAATTAACTTTTCTGTTTGAAATTGACATTTTTGGTTGAAAATTCAACTGTTTTATAGAAAATTCATCTTTTTGGCTTAAATATTCATCTATTTAGTTTAAAATTTAACAATTTTATTATAACTTTTTTTTTGGTAAAATTTTTTTTTTTTTGCTGAAAAGTTAACTATTCTATTTTTGATTAAAAATTAATTTGCTTTATTTGAAAATTCCACTTTTTTGTTCCGAAACCATTTTTTTGTTGAAAATCCATGTATTTTAAAAAAATTGGTCTTTTTTTATAGAAAACCAATCTTCTTGGTTAATAATTCAACTCTTTGGTGTAAAATTTATTGAACAATTTTTCTTGGTCGAAAAAACTTTTTTTTTTATTGAAAATTCAACAATTTTCTTAAAAATAAATTTTGTTTCGATTCAAATTAATTTTCTTTGTTGCAAATTTAACTATTCCACTTTCGTTTAAAAATTCAGCTTTTCTAATTAAAAATTCTACTATATTGTTGAAACCCATGCATTTTCCAACAATTGGTCTTGTTTTTATCGAAAATCAGTCTTCTTGGTTAATAATTCATCTTTTTGGTCTAAAATTAATTGAGAAATCTTTCTTGGTTGAAAAGACGTACTTTTTGGTTGAAAATTCAACAATTTTCTCAAAAATCAATTTTGTTTGGATGAAAATTAATTTTCTTTGCTGGAAATTTAACTATTACATTTTCGTTTGAAAATTTATCTTTTTTAATTGAAAACTCAACTATTTTGTTGAAAATCCATGTATATTATTAAAATTTCTTCTTTTATAAAGAATCAATCTTCTTGGTTAATTTTTCACCTCTTTGGTTAAAAATGAAATTATTTGAATAAAAATATAAATTTTATTTTAATTTACTGTTTTGAGGTTAAAAATTCAACTGCTTGGTTGAAAATGTATGTATTTTCTAAAAAAATCGTCTTTTTGGTTTGAATACTCATCTATTTAGTTTAAAATTCAAAAATTTGAAAAAAAATTACTTTGGTTGTTTGAACATTAATTTTCTTAACTGAAATATTAACTATTTAATTTTTGGTTAAAAATTTATCTCTTCTAGTAGAAAATTCAACTTTCTTGTTAAAAAATCAAGTATTTTGTGGAAAACCCATGTCTTTTGTTGAAATTTTTTGTTATGTATAGAAAATGAATCTTCTTTGTTAATAATTTATCATTTTGGTTGAAAATTTAAATATTTGATTATAAATTTTACTTTTTTTTTAATTAATATTTTTTAAGTCTAAAATTTACCTATATGAAAATTCAACTGTTTTGGTGAAAATTGATCTTTTTCCTTACAAATGAACTTGTTCGTTCCAAATTCATATTTTTGTGTTTTAAATTCATCTGTTAAAAATGTATCTTTTTTGGTTAAATATTTAAGGACCTGATTAAAAGTTGAACTGCTTTGTTTTAAATCAATTAAAAAAAAAACTCATTCACTTACATAAAAATTTAACTATTTTCTTAAAAATTGTTCTTTTTTTTGTGGAAAATTAATTTCTTTTTACTGAAAATTAAGCCGTTTTACTATAATTACGAAAAATATTTCAGCTCTTCCGACGGATGACGAAGAAGAAGAAGATCCAAAAAAAAAGAAATATCTTTTCCGCAATATCACTCTACAAATATCCTCGACGGATCTGGAGTGTTGTGCGAAACAACAGTGGTGGATTACAGAAGAAGACGTTGATGATCCTATTTATCAAATACTTCTGAAGAATGTCCCATTGAACGATAAAAAATATATCATGATGTTCCTCTTTAATGAAAAAGCCTTCCCAGAGAGTTTGAGTTTCATCAGCGGAGTTGGGTACGTTTAATGAATTGAATATGTACTCTCTTAAGAGGAACCAGTTCAATCTCACTGTTTGAAACAGCCACAATTGTGTCACTGACAATCAGTGAGATTTCACTGGTTCACTCAGTGGACTTTCGTCACTGGTTTAATCAGTGAGGTTTACTGGTTACTCAGTACCAGTAGTAATCTGGTCGTATGCGTTGATGTTTGTCAGCTGGTTGGGTATGACACTTATTATTCATCACTTTTGTGCTAAAATTTGCAAAAAGATCTTTTACAAACCGCACTTTATACTTACAAGAATAAATCAGGGCCTGGATCATCATTAGGTCAACCAGATGACTGTAGGTTCATTTCTTGGCTGCGTGGAGCGCTGTATCACTGGTTGAATGTATCATTTGGCGTCACTGGTATATTTCCAGCTGGAAATTCCTGCACAGGAACCTTGGAGGATCCTAGACATGTTCCGGAACACGAACCTGCACAAGAACCTTTACGGAGATTAGGTGAAGGAAACTGTAAATGATCCCGCAAAGGAACCTGTATACAAGCTAACCTTTGCATGGTCCTGTACAGCTACGTTTATAGAGTGATTTGAGACGCGGGTTCATATACAGGAACTTGTTCATTATCCTGTCCATGTATCTGCATAGTAACTAATCCGCGAGAGTTCGCTAGTGGCTTGGTTGTCTCGATAGCAAGGTCGATCTTCAAGGGAATAAAAGGAAAGCAACTTTGTAGCTGTACGCGACATGGGTTTTTGCGACGGCTTTCTGTAAAGGAGCCCATACTTGTTTCTGTACAGAAATCCGCGCCTGAATTTACTTCGCAACGGAACCTGTACAAGAACCTATACTCGATCATTCAAAGGTTCCTTTGCTGGTGCAGGCTCTATTTCAGGATCATGTACAGTTTCTTGCGTCAAAATCCTGCACAGGAATCGACAAGATTACCTTTGCAGTTTCGCGTGCAGGATCGTGTCCAGAAACATGTCCAGGATCCTCCGAGGTTCCTATACAGGAATTTCCAGCTCGATTCAGTGACGCAGATTTAGTTGAGTCACTTACTAGTTCACCCAGTCAAAGTCAGATAATCATTGGTTCACCAGTGATAATTCAGAACACTGATTCAATCAGTGACAATTTCACTGGTTCAGTTTAAGCGAGTAAATTTACAGGCAGTTTTGTGTAACATTTTGGTCTTTAAACTATATTTATAACTATTCCTTTTTAACAGAATATTGGGTATGTATTCGCTCTTCTTGTACATGATAAGTCAACTGATAAGGAGAGGAGTCAGCGATGTTGCTCCGAAGATCATGTTCGACGACCTTCCTTACGTCGATAGAATTCTTCGATTATGTTTGGATATCTATCTTGTTCGAGAGAGTAAAGATCTGTGCCTTGAAGAAGACCTCTTCGCAAAACTTATTTTCCTCTATAGATCTCCAGAAACACTGATTCGGTAGATGCCAAATTTTATAATAATGTTAATTAACAACGAAGAATATATTTCAATTCTAGAAATGAAGAGATGGAATGACAAAGTGGATGAAGGACGTAAATTAAAATTTATAGAATCGACAAAAAAGTTTTCTGCGATTAATTTCAAACATAAGCTTTTGATAAGAAGAACTCTACTTTGAAGTTGTAAAAACATTAGAAATTTTTGTTTCTCTATGGGAGGGGAGAAACAAAATGATCCCTTATAAATTTTTTAATTCTATTTTTCCAGTTAAAGAAGAAATGATTTTTACATATCCTAAATCACTTGAAATCGCTGAAAACAAAATTTCGAAAAAATGGTTTATCCTGTTGTCATTCTCATGTCTTCAAAGAATGTTTCTAAAAGTAATGCTAAATTACTTTTTGAAAGGAACTAGTTATCGTTATCGTTACCGTTTTCAAAATTTAATTAATTAAATTTTAGTAATTTCATACTCCATGAAAATAAGGTTTGTTTTTAGAATTATATGAATATAAGTTTCCTTAGATTCTTGGAAAAATTAAAATAGATTTTTCAAGATTTCAGATATATCGAAAAAGAATCTTAAAAATTTATTGAGAAAATTCTATTATTTTGTTTGGAAGAAATTTTAGAATATTTTGAAACTTTTAGAAATCTTTTCAAGCTTTGAAAAGGCTTCTCTTGAAAACTTTTTAACGTCCTTAATATCTTTCAAACTGACTGTAATTATTGCTACAATGTTGAAAAATCTTTCAAAATCTTAGCCTTAAAATATTAAAAATTTTTCGACATTGTTAGAAATATGCAAATTGTTTTTAAATCTTTTTCAAGTTTCTTCAAAATTTAATTTTTTACAACAACAAAAAATTTTAATTTTTTTAGAAAATTTAGGAAAACATTTGCATTTCTTAAAACCTTTCAAATGAATCAAATTTGTCCTACAATCAAAAAAATATGCGAATTAAAGAAATAGCCAAAATCTTCCAGATACTTTTTTTACAATATTGGAAATCTTCTGAAATATTTGGACTTTTTTAAAAACGTTCACTCAAAATCAATTTTTGAAATAAAAAATTCCTTTTAAATTTCCATAGGAATCTTAAAAAAATTATTATCTTGAAACTACCTTAAAATATTTACATTTTGTTTTAAATTATTGGAAATCTTTTCAGACCTGAAATTATTTTTAAATCTTTTTAAAACTTCTAAACCTTCACAATAACTTTCAAAATAATTCAAATTTTTCAGCAAATTTAAAAAATAAATCTGCAAAATTAAAAAAAAATATCGTTACCGAAAACCAAAAAATTAACGGTACCAAAAAAAAGATTTCTGCAAAAATTTTAAACGATTTAGGTTCTATTATAAAAAATTAATTTTAAGTGTTGATGATTTCAAAATATGTCTAAAAAGACCAATTTTCTGATTGTTCAGGATGTAAAAAAAAGTTTAAGAAAACTTTCAATTTTTGAAAATGATATTTAGAAGTCGAGTTAGGAGTTTTAGAAGCTTTGATAAGACTCTAAAATAATTTAAATCTTGAGAAGATATAAAAAAATTTAAAACAAAGTGTGCATTTTTGAAGATTTTGAAAAAAAAACATTTGTAAAAATGTTTAAAGGCTTCAATCGATTAAAAGAATTCTCTTGAGATTCCTGTGAAAATTCCAAATGATTGCAGAATTGTGAGACAAAGAAAAAAACATTCTTTAACATGGTAGTTGTAAAATGATGTATTTTTCAAAATGTATTTTACAATACAAATGGCAATTTATTTTACTTCAAATTTTCTTATTATTGTGATCAGTACAGCTAGAAATGTAAAAACCAATTATCTCGGCTTCGGATATATATTTCAAGCTGAACTATAGCTTGAAAGAAGTTTCTCGATTCAGCGGTATCATCTCAAAAGTCGAAAATTCAGTAAAATTGATAATGGCGGAGTAAAAAACTTCCGAATATGAAATCATGATGATTATCTACCCACGTCAATATCATTCCATCTCTCGGTTAATTTAAATTTCTATCTATCTCTTTCAATCTTCTTTTCTCTATCTGGTCTTATCCTACATCCATCATCGTCTATCTTTTTTTATACCTTATCCTATCCTTTATATATTCATGACAATCTTTTTCTATCTCTGGTAATCTAAATTCCAGTATATCTTTTTCAATCACTTCTTCTCCATCACATCCTATACTACATCTAGCAACGTCTATCTTTTAAGATCTCTTTGTCAATCTAAAGTCACATCACGTTGTCTTTCTGGTAAGTGGTCAATGCTAAATTATTGTTTTAAATATATTCCCTAACTTTTCGATGGATTCTCCAATTTTGAGGGATAGAAAATGATAAGGGTACTCCATCCTGAAAGTTAGAAAAAGAGATCGACAAAGATTTAAATTTGTAATTAAGATACAGAATGAAGTAAAGAAAAAGATAAGGGTCTTCGGTTACAAAAGATAGAGAAAGAGATTGAAAACGATATTGAAGAAGAGAAAGAGATAGAAAATTATTGAAGTTGGGGATAGGAAAATATAGCGTTTTAGGGATGCAAAGTGACCTATTGAGAGATAGAAGAAGGGATCTATCCCCCAGATAAAGGATAGGGTGAGATAGAGAAGAGAGTATTGAAAACGATAGACGTAAATTTAGATTGACAAAGAGATAAAAAAAGATAGGCGATGTTAGATGTGGTATAGGATGAGAACGAAAGGAGATTGAAAAAGATAGACGTGAATCTTAGACTAACAGAAAGAGAAAAAGATTGACATAAATGAAGGCTAGAATAAGATAGAGAAGAGGAGGTCGAAAAAAATAGACGTGAATGTATATTAACAGAGATAGAAAAGATTGCCTCGAGTAGATAAAGGATAGGATGAGATAGAGAATAGGTTATTAAAAAAGATAAACGTTGATAGATGTATGATGCGATGAGATAAGGAACAGGATATTGAAAAAGATCGACGTGAATTTAGTTTGACAAAGAAATGAAAAACTATTGACGTGAATTGACAAACGATAGGAGGAGATACACAGAAAAGAAGGTACTAAAAGGATAAAATGATAAGGTGGAGAAGAGGAGATTGGAAAAGATTGACAGAAATTAAGATTATTCAAGAGATAGTAAAATATTGACGTGTATGGATAAAAGATAGCAGATAAAGAAGAGGGCATTGGAAAATACAGACGTGAAGCGGCAAAACCTGCAGGTTTACGTGGATAGATAAAGGATAGGATGAGATAGAGAAGAGAGGATTGAAAAATATATACGTGAATTAAAAATAACTAAGGGATAGAAGCAGACGTAGGATATGATGAAATATAGGAAGAGGAGATTAAAAAAGATAGACGGGAATTTAGATTGAAAGAGAGATAGAAAAATATCGACGTGGATAGATGTAGGATAGGATGAAATAAATAAGAGGGTAGTAGAAAAGTATTGAAACTCATTAAGATCCTGATTATTGAGAAACTTTTACTTAGACATTATTAATTTTATTGACTTTTAACTTATGATATGAAACCGCTCAATCGAGAATCTTCTTCCAAGATATATTTCATCTTGAAATCTATCCAGGGCACCGATACATTTTTTTTATCATGTTACGAGTATAATCTGGAAGAATGTTTTTGTCTCTGACTCAAAATTTTGCACTTTTTTCTCGCCTTTCTTGAGAGTATTGATTTATTAACATTTTAATAATTTCCCAGATGGACAAGACCACCCAATCCAGGTGAACGCTCTGGAAATGAAGATGAAGATGATGATGATGATGATGATGTAATTGAAAATGATGATGATGATAATGTAAATAAGCCGCTACATGAAGGTGCACGAAAAACGTGACTGGAAGGTTGCCAAGAATTTAACAAAAGAATTTGAAATTCTTTGCTATTCGAAAAAAGGTACAGGTTGAGAAACCTGTTACTCCTAAATTCTGATTTTTGGAAAATTGGAATATCAAATAGGTGTGAGGAAAGAACATTAAGTCGCGTGAAGACAATGTTGGTGAAATTTTATGCTTTGAGCGCTTTTAAGTCATAAACTACTTTTGCCAAATACTTAAACTTAGGCTGTATCATTATGGAATGTGCGTCATTCCCTTTTTTGGCAACAATTAATTTAAAATTGTCTGATTATATATCTGATAGTGTCAAAAAATTAAGAGAAAAATCTGAATGATATATCATACGTAAGGCTTACAATTGTAATCCTAAATGATTATTGTAAAGATGAATGTTTCTATAGGCTTATATTTTGTATCTGCGTGGGTCATTTTTAATTTATTCAGTACTTTTGATTAGTTTACGTGAAGTTTTGTGATATTTTTTTCTTAATTTGTACTTTCCTAATCGCTGCAGGTTTTTTTTTCATATTTTGAAAGTACATAAGAAAACAAAATTAAACCGTGGCTAATGTTCCAAGTACTTGAATTCGTGTTACTATTAATGCCTAATTAATTATTAATAACGTAGCAATCATCTACGCTGTGGGAAGATTAAATTGATTTTATTTTTAATTCACATAGGTACTGTAAAGCGCACACGTAGTGATAAGTTTTGTATGCCTCTTTATTGCGTGTTTTAAAATATGTTGTTCCAAAAGCGATTGTATTCGTTAATTTATTACACAGAGAATTTTTGTAAATATATTCCAAATACATTATTACATAAAAATAAATAATGTAGAATTTATGAATTCTTAATTTTGGCGCTTTTTATAATATGAACATGTATTCATATTAATATGTATTCACATGAATTTTGTTGACACCAGATAAACTCGTAAATAAATAAAAAAGCGATTTTTCAACGAAAGAGACGAATTTTCAACTAAAATCAACATGAAGTGAAATCGCATGAGTTGGACAACTAGATAGTATGTGTGCTAGATGCTCGGGGTGTGCACAACACGCTCTCCAGCTATCATCGGGAATGTCTTGGCTCAAAATGTGGCAACGGTATGCTAGAGTGGAAATGACACCGGCTTGATATGCTAAAATGAAACCCTCTTTGCTCGATTTCAATCCGGCTGATTTCAGGAAAGCAAACGTTAGCTCATACGACATTGATAGACCCTTCACATTTCTGTGGATGATGCCGTGCATCTTCTTTTTGAGGAGCTGCTCGCGGAAGTTTTTCCGATGTGCTTTCTTAATTCAAGCCTTGAGGAGTGAGTACTCGAGATGGATAAGATTTCATTCATTTTGCTTACCCTTGATATTGAAGTGAAGGCCGAGTGTTTCAGCAGCCTCCTCCGCTGCTTTATACAGAAACGCTCCTTTGCCCACTTCTTCGTGTTTCCTGA
>JAABKJ010008641.1:0-11398 GCA_011634705.1 Andricus grossulariae | reverse complement strand
TTTTTAGCCCAAAAAGACGATTTTTCAACAAAACAGTTGAATTTTCAACCAAAAAGGATAACTTTTTAACAAAATTAGTTAATTTTCAACAGAAAATTTCCATTTTTATCCAATAAAGATGCAATTTCTACTAAAATAGATGAATTTTTAAATGAGTAAGACGAATTTTCCTAAAAGTAGTTGAGTTTTCATCCAGAACAAATTTCAGTTACTTTTCAACACAAAATATTAATTTTTAACAAAAAAGTAAATTTTCACGAAGATTTCAGGAGTTTTGTTTAGTTCTAGGATTTTCAATTGAATTTTAATAAGTTTCCAAGAGTTCTTTAGTTTTAGGAATTTTAAATGAGTTTCCACGAGTTTCTAGGAGAATTAAGGCGTTTTAGGAGTTTTCTTTCAGTTTCAGAATCTTTTTGATTGAGTATTTAGGAGATTTTAAAAGTATTTTTAGTTTCAAGAATTTTTTATTGAGTTTTTAGGAGATTTTAGGAGTTTAAGGAGTTTTATATATTTTCAGAAATTTGTTTAATGAGTTTTTACAAGTTTTAAAGAGCTTTGTATAGTTTCAAAATTTTTAACGATTTTCTAGGAGTTTTGTTAAGTTTCAGGATTTTTTAATGGGTATTTAGAAGATTTTAGAAGTTTTTTAGTTTCAGGATTTTTTATGTGTTTTTAGGAGATTTTAGAAGTTTTTAGGAGTTTTTTTACTTCCTGTGATTTTTTTCATAAGTTTTCGAGAGTTTTTAAGACTTTTGTTCAGTCTGAGGATTTTATTTATGAGTTTTTAGAAAATTTTAAGAATTTTGTTTAGTTGTAGGAATTTTTAAAATGAGTTTTCAGGAGTTTTGTTCAGTTTCAGGAATTTTTATGGGTATTTAGGAGATTTTAGGTGTTTTGTTCAGTATTAGGTATTTTTCTATGAGTTTTCAGGAGATTTGAGGAGATTTTGAAAAATTTATTTAGTATCAGGAATTTTTTTAAAAAGAGATCTTAGGAGATTGTGGGAGTTTTTTTTAATTTCAGGAATTTCTCTACAGAGTTTCTAGTAGTTTTCAAGAGTTTATTAGTTTTAGGAATTTTTAATAAGTTTTCACGAGTTTTTAGGGGAATTAAGGCGTTTTAGGAGTTTTGTTTAGTTTCAGGAATTCTTTATTGAGTGTTTAGGAGATTTCAGAAGTTTGCTTCGTTTGAGGAATTTTCGTAATGACTTTTCAGGAGATTGTAGGCGTTTTAGGAGTTTTGTTTTGTTTGAGGAATTTTTTGAATGAGATTTCAGAAATTTTCAAGACATTTGTTTAGTTTCAGGAATTCTTCAATGAGTTTTTAGGATATTTCAGGAGTTTCAGGAGTTTTATTCATTTTCAGGAATTTTTTCAATGAGTTTTTACAAGTTTTTAAGGATTCTTTATAGTTTTAGAATTTTAATGAGTTTTTTCAGTTTCAGGATTTTTAATGGGTATTTAAGAGATTTTAGGAGTTTTTTAGTTTCAGGAATTTTTTATGAGTTTTCACGAGTTTCTAGGAGAATTTAGGCGTTTGAGGAGCTTTTTCAGTTTCAGAAATTTTCTTTAGTGAGTATTTAGCAAATTTCGAAAGTTTTTTTAGCTTCGGGAATTTTCAATGAGTTTCTAGGAGATTTTACGAGTTTTAGGAGTTCTGGTTAGTTTCAGGAATCTCTCTAATGAGATTTTATAAGTTTTTCAGACATTTGTTTAGTTTTAGGAATTTTCGTAATGACTTTTTATGAGATTGTAGGCGTTTGAGGAGTTTTGTTTTGTTTTAGGAATTTATCGAATGAGATTTTAGAAGTTTTTAAGACGCTTGTTTAGTTTTAGAAATTTTTTAATGAGTTTTTAGGAGATTTCAGGAGTTTAAGGAGTTTTATTCATTTTCAGAAATTTTCTAAATGAGTTTTTACAAGTTTTTGAGAGTTTTGTATAGTTTTAGAACTTTTAATGAGTTTTTATAAGTTTTTTTTAGTTTTAGGATTTGTAATAAGTATTTAGGAGATTTAAGGAGTTTTTCAGTTCCAGAAATTCTTTTATGAGTTTTTAGAAGTTTTTAGTAGTTTTTTTACTTTCATTAGTTTTTTAAATTGTTTTTTGGGAGTCTTTAAGAGCTTCTCTTTATTCTCAGGATTTTATTTACGAGTGTCTAGAAAATTTTAAGAGTTTTGTTTAGTTTCAGGATTTTTCATTAATTTTTATGAGATTTTAGGAGGTTTTTTGTTTTAGGAATTTTTAATGAGTTTTCACGAGTTTCTAGGAGAATTTAGGCCTTTGAGGAGCTCTGTCAGTTTCAGGAATTTTTTAAATGAGTGTTTCGGAGATTTCAAAAGTTTTTTTAGCTTCGGGAATTTTTTCATGATTTTCTAGGAGATTTCACGAGTTTTAGGAGTTTTGGTTAGTTTCAGGAATTTTTCTAATGAGATTTCAGAAGTTTTTCAGACATTTGTTCAGTTTTAGGAATTTTTTAACGACTTTTCAGGAGATTGTAGGCGTTTTAGGAGTTTTGTTTTGTTTGAGGAATTTTTCGAATGAGATTTTAGGAATTTTTCAGTTTCAGGATTCCTAATGGGTATTCAGGAGACTTTAGGAGTTTTTGAGTTTCAGGAATTTTTTTATGAGTTTTTAGGAGTTTTTTTCAGTTTTAGTAATTTTTTTGATAAGTTTTTGGGAGTCCTGAGGAGTTTTGTTCAGTCTAAAGATTTTATTTACGAGTTTCTAGAAAATTTTAAGAGTTTTTTTTATTTGTAGGAATTTTTAAAGTGAGTTTCCAGGAGCTTAGTTCAGTTTGAGGAATTTCTATAAGTATTCAGGAGATTTCAGGTGTTTTTGTTCAGTTTCAGGAATTTTTGATGAGTTT
Organism: Andricus grossulariae; assembly: GCA_011634705.1. NCBI lineage: Eukaryota > Metazoa > Arthropoda > Insecta > Hymenoptera > Cynipidae > Andricus > Andricus grossulariae. Next base: position 8,533 of record JAABKJ010008641.1, on the reverse strand, counting down.
TTAGGAGATTTTAGGCGATTTGTTTAGTGTCGGAAATTTTTTTAAATTGTGTTTTCGGGAGATTTTAAGAGTTTTGTTCGATTTCAGGAATTTTCTAACGAGTTTCTAAGAGTTTTCAAGAGATTAGTTCAGATTCAGGATTTTTATGCATTTTTAGTAGTTTTGTCCAGTTATAGGATTTTTTATAAGTATTGAGGAGATTTGAGGAGTTTTTTTAGTTATAGGAACAACGCAGATGAATTTTTAACCAAAAAGGATGAATTTTTGAAGAAATTTTTAACCAAAACGTTGCATTTTTATCCAGGAAATATGCAATTTCTACTAACGTAGATGAATTTTAAAATTAAGGCGACAAATTTTCAATAACAAAAAATAGTCGAATTTCCATTCAGAACAGATTTTAGTTGACTTTTGAACACCAATATATGAATTTTAATAAAAAAGTCAATTTTCTACGAAAATAGTTGAATTTCGAACCCAAAAAAGTGAATTTTTAACAAGAAAGTCGAATTTTTAATAAAAAATGAGGATTTTTTAATGGAATTGTTTAATTTTCAAATTAGTAGTAAAATTTGAAACTGAAAAGATAAATAATATTACAAGGTAATTAAATTACTAACGAAACTATTGTATCAAGGTAACCACAATTCCTCGTTTGAAAAATTCTCTTATTTTTTTCTCAACTAATTTGTGATTTATTCTACTTAAACGTCATACAAAATTAAAGAAATTCCCTGAATTTTGAAAGACTTTTTTTTTTAATCCGTGACTTTTTTTAAATATTGTTGGCTAGGTTCGTTTCTCATCTATCAGGTTTCTTTGGTGCGTAAAGTTAAATTTTTAATTGCTTTCTGCCCAATGGCTGCGAGTTATTTGGTTCATTTGCGAATTTCAAAAAGCTGACCTCGAGCTAGAGCTTGCGTTTGAGCTTGAGCTTACGCTTGAGCTTGAGCTTGAGCTTGAGCTTGAGCTTGAGCTTGAGCTTGAGCTTGAGCTTGAGCTTGAGCTTGAGCTTGAACGGTTACGTAATTTAAGTACGGTCCCTTACTTTGAATAAAACTTTGATTACATTGCACAGCAAGTTTCATACAGACCTTTTGTATGCATTATAGTAGTTGTTGTGGCAAGTATAATTACAGTCGTTAAATAAAAAATGTAATAAAAATTAGGTACAGTAATGAAAAATGATCTCATGTGAAGTAGTTTCCGCGTCAGGTTTATTATGTTTCGTTATTTTTTACGATAAGTTTTATAGCAACAGTTACTATGCGGTGGGGATATTAATAAACTTTGAGAAATCAAATTCAGAATAAATCTAAATTTGAATTCGTCTTTTATCGTTCAACATTCGAATTTAACTATGAAATTCTTGCAAATTGAAAAAATAAAAAAAATAAAAGTGTCTTGTTTAGTTTCAGGATTTTCTTTGATGAGTTTTTAGAAGAATTTAGGGGATTTCAGGAGTTTGTTTAGTTTTATTGATTTTGATGAGTTTTTAGGAGTTGTGTTCATTTATAGGGATTTTAATGCGTATTTAGGAGATTTTAGGATTTTTCAGGAGTTTTGTTTAGTTCCAGGAATTTGTTATGAGTTTTGTTTAGTTTGAGGGATTTTGAAATGAATTTCAATGGGATTTTAGGAGTTATTTCACTTTCAGGAATTTTCTTTATAAGTTTTTAAAAGATTTTAGGAGTTTTGTTTTGTTTCATTAACTTTTTTTAATGAGCCTTTAGAAGTTTTTAGAAGTTTTGTTCAGTTTTAGGAATTTTGTATGGCTATTTAGGAGATTTGAGAAGTTTTGTTTGGTTTTGGGAATTTTTCTATGAATTTTTAGGAGATTTTTGGATTTTTGTTTAGTTTCACGAATTTCTTTGATGAGTTTCTAGAAGCTTTTAAGCGCTTTGTTTGGTTTTAGGATTTTTTACGAGTTTTTAGGAGATTTTTCAGTTATAGGAATTTGTTTATGAGACTTGAAGAGATTTAAGGAGTTTACTTTAGATTTATGAACTTTTTAATGAGTTTTTAGGACATTTTAGGAGATTTGAAGAGTTTTCGAAATCTCTCAAAATACCCTGAAATCCATAAAATCGCGTCGATATAGTCAAATCCCTTAAAATGCCTTTAAATACTTTGAAATACCGTAAATTATTTTGAAGTTTGCAATATTTTGAAAGATTTATGAAATAATTCTTAAAACCTTAATATCAGATGGAAAAAGATTTTGATTTTTGTTTAAAACGCTTGAAATCTTATTAAAATCTTCGAAAACTCGAGAAATTTTCAGAAGTTCTTCGAAATTTTTCGCAATTTCTCGAAAGGCCTTGTTTCACCAGAAATTTCTGAATGAGCTGCGACGAATCGGGAGTTGCGTTGTCGTGATGCAGGATCCATTCGTCACTTTTCCACAAATCAGGTCATTTCCTTCCTCCAGCGATCCTCCCACATTCCGAAGGACGCTTTAAAGTGACCTTTCGGAATAGCTAACAGCTGCTTCGTCGCATTCTCTTTTATTTGCTCTAAGTCTTGAAATCGTTTTCCTTTTAGAGGATACTTCAATTTGGTAAACAGGCAGAAATCACAGGAAGCCAGTTCAGGACTGTATGGGTACTGCCGAAGTTATATAACGCCTTGTTTCACCAGAAATTTCTGCATAAGCTGCGACGAATCGGGAGGTGCGTTGTCGTGGTGCAGGCCCCAGTCGTCACTTTTCAACAAATCAGGCCATTTCCTTCTTCCAGCGATCCTTTCACATTCTGAAGCACTCTTCAAAGTGACCTTTCGGAATAGCTAAAAGCTGCTTCATCGCATTTTCTTTTATTTCCTCTAAATCTGGAAATCGTTTTCCTTTTAGAGGACACATTAATTTGAGAAGCTGCCAAAATTCACATGGAGCCAGATTAGGACTTTATGGGGGCTGTTGAGGTTGTGTGATATCCCGTCTCACCAGAAATTTCTGAATAAGCTGCGATGGAAATATGATCGTAATAGGATCGTTGAAACCTTTTTTTTTCAATTTCCTAGAAGTTCGTAGCTAAATTGTTATGACTGGAGTTTAGGAGAGGGATAAAACGAAACACTTATCCAAGCTTCTTTAACCGCAGCTGCAGGTAACTTTGTCGCATTATCAAGGAGCGCAGAGCAGAGAATATCCCTCTGACAATCAAGCACTTTGACGACCGGGAGCCAAGAAAAGGTAAACAGTGCACACCCTTACTCGGGTGGTCGATGAAACGAAGTCGTGATGATAGGGCCACAAGCCGTTGAACTTTTCCATTATTCGTGACACGTTCGTTCCGTGAAGTTTAATTTTCCTCGCGAGGTATATATGTATAACACAAACCGACACCCTTGACTACTCGCAAACATTAAATATACAGTATACGGGTGATTGTCAAACAGTCGACCATTTTAAGATTGCATGCTAGTTATATAAAATTCAAAAATGAACATTGTTAAAAATTAATTTTAAAATTAATGAAAATATTGTTATTGGTAATTAAAAATAATTTTGTAACGGAACTGAAGGCGTGAAAATCGCCTGATAATAGTGCAATAATCTCGTTATAATCGCGCAATAATCGCGTGATAATTGCCCGATAGGCACCTGATAATCGCGTAATAATCGCCCGATAATCGCGGAATAATCGTGTAATAATCGCGTGATAATCGCGTAATAATCGCGCGATAATCGCGGAATAATCATGTTATAATGATGTAATAATCTCGTGATAATCGCGTAATAATCGCGTAATAATCGCCTTATAATCGCGCAATAATCTCACAGTAATCGCGCAATAATCTCACAGTAATCGCGTAATAAGCGCCTCATAAGCGCCTGACAATCGCGTAATAATCGCGCAATAATCACCTAATAATCGCGCAATAATCACCTAATAATAGCGCAATAATCACCTAATAATCGCGCAATAATCACCTAATAATCGCGCAATAATGGCGTTATAATGGCGAAATAATCGCGTATCAATCGCGTAAAAATCACCTAATTAGCGTCCGATGATCGCGTAATAATCGCATAATAATCGCGTAATGATCATCTAATAATCGCGTAATAGCCGCATAATAATCGCCTAATAAGCGCGCAATAATCGCGCAGTAATCGCGTAATAAGCGTCTAATAAGCGCCTGATAATCGCGTAATAATCGCGTCATAATCACCTAATAATCGCCTGATAATGGCCTACTGATCGCGTTGTAATCGCGAACTAATCATTTAATAATTGCGTATTATTTTCCGAATAATCGCATAATAATCGCCTAATAATCGCCTAATAATCGCGCAATAATCGCGTTATAATCGCGTAATAATAGCGCGATAATTCCGTAATGATTGCCTCATAATCGCGCAATAATCTCGTTATAATCGCGCAATAATCGCGCGATAAGTGTCCAATGGGCACCTGATAAACGCGTAATAATCGCCCGATAATCGTGGAATAATCGTGTCATAATCGTGTAATGATCGCGTGATAATCGCGTAATAATCGCGCGATAGTCGCGGAATAATCGTGTTATATTGAGGTAATAATCTCGTGATAATCGCGTAATAATCGCCTTATAATCGCGCAATAATTGCACAGTAATCGCGTAATGAGCGCGTCATAAGCGCCTGACAATCGCGTAATAACCGCGCAATAATCACCTAATAATCGCGTTATAATCGCGAAATTATCGCGTATCAATCGCGTAAAAAGCACCTAATTAGCGTCTGATGATCGCGTAATAATCGCATAATAATCGCGTAATGATCATCTAATAATCGCGCAATAATCGCGTAATAATCACCTAATAATCGCGTAATAGCCGCGTAATAATCGCCTAATAAGCGCGCAATAATCGCGCGGTAATCGCGTAATAATTACGTATTATTTGTCTAATAAGCGCATAATAATCGCTTACTTAGCGTCCGATAATCGCGAAATAATCGCGTAATAATCTCCTATTAATCGCCTGATAATAGCGTACTGATCGCGTAGTAATCGCGAACTAATCGCGTAATAATTGCATAATAATCGCGTAATAATCACCTATGATTCGCGCAATAATACCGAAATATTCGCCTTGTAATCCCCTTATAATCGCGTTATAATCGCGTAAGCATCACCCAATAATTGCGTTATAATCGCGTGATAATCGTGTAATAATCGCCCAATAATCGCTCAATATTCGCGTTATAATCGTGTTATGATCGCGTTATAATCGCGTAAGTATCATCCAATAATCGTGTAATAATCACGTAATAATCGCCTAATAATCGCCTAATAATCGCGCAATAATCGCGTTATAATCGAGCAGGAATCGCGCAATAAGCGCCTAACAAGAGCCTGATAATCGCGTAATAATCGCCTAATAATAGCGCAATGATTGCATAATAATCGCGCAATAACCGCGTAATAACCGCCTAATAAGCGCGTAATGATTGCATAATAATCGCGTAATAATCACTTAATAATCGCGTTATAATCGTGTAATAATGGTGTGGTATTCGCGTTGTAATCGCGTTATAATCGCGTAATAATCGCATAATAGTCACCTAATAATCGCCAGATAATCGCGTACTAGTCGCGTAATAATCGCGTAATAATCGCGCAATAATCGCCTAATCATCGCATAATAATCGTCTAATCAGCGCCTGATAAACGCGTAATAATCGCATAATAAGAGCGTAATAATCGCGTAATAATCACCTAATAATCATGCAATAATCGCATAATATGCGCTTCATAATCAAATTATAATCGCGTAATAATGGCGTAATAATCGCTTTATAATCGCGTAATAATCACCTAATAATCGCCAGATAATCGCGTATTAGTCGCGTAATAATCGGATAGTATTCGCTTTATAATCACGTTATAATCGCGTAATAATCACCTAATCGTTTACGCTGTTTTTTTTTTGTATTTTTTGCATACTTTGTTAAGAGTTCTGTTTCTTTTTGAAAATTTATTTATTATTTTTTTATTTTTTTTTATCTGCAAATTTCACCATCCTATTTTTTGTTGAAAATTAAGCGGTTTTAGTTGAAAATTCAACTATTAAATTTTTCATCAAGGATTCCTATTTTTTGGTTCAAAATTCAAATAGATGATTGAAATTTGAACTGTTATGTTAAAAATTTAATTAATTTGGTAAAAATTCATTTTTTTTAATTATGTTTTTTAACTGAAAATTTAACCATTCCATTTTCTAGGACTATTGTTCAGTTTCAAGAATTTTTTCATGAGTATTTAGTAGATTTTAGGAGTTTTGTTTAGTTTTAGTAATTTTTTAATGAGTTTATAGGAGATTAAAAAAATTGGTTTAGTTTTAGGAATTTCTGAGATAAGTTTCAAGAATATTTTAGGAGATTTTAGGAGTTTTGTTCAGTACCAGGAATTTTTGTTATGAGTTTTCAGGAGCTTTTAAGAGGTTTGTTTAGTTTTAGGAATTTTTAACGAGTTTTTACGAGTTTTTTTAGTTATAGGAATTTTTATGATTATTAAAGAGATTTCAGGAGTTTTGTTTAGTCCTAGGAATTCTTTATGAATATTAAGGAGATTTTAGGAGTTTTCTTTGGTTATAGGAATTTTTTAATGTGTTTCTAGAAGATTCTTATAGTTTTGTTTGGTTTGAGGAATTTTTTCAATAAGTTTTTAGGAGTTTTGTTTGGTTGCAGTAATTTTTAATTAGTTTTCAGGAGTTTTGTTTTAGTTATATGAATTTTTCATGGCTATTTGGGAGATTTAATGAGTTTTTTAGTTTCAAGAATTTTTCAATGAGTTTTTGGGAGTTTTCAGAAGTTTTTAGGTGTTCTGTTTAGTTTCAGGAATTTTTTTGATGAGTTTTTAAGATTTTTTTTAATTCAGGGATTTTATCTATGAGTTTTTAGAAACATTCAAGAGGAGATTGTATGAGATTTGTTTAGTTTTAGGAATTTTTTAAATTAGTTTTCAGAAGTTTCTAAGAGTTTTGTTGAGTTTAAGTATTTTTAACGAGTTTTTAGGAGTTTTTATCAGTTTGAGAAATTTTCTAATGTATATTTCGGAGATTTTAGGAGTTTTGTTTAGTTCCAAGATTTTTTTTGCGAGTTTGTAGGAGTTTTGTTCAGTTTTAAGAATTTTTTGATGGGTATTTAGTAGATTTTAGGAGTTTTCTTCAGTTTGAGGAATTTTTAATGAGTTATTAGAAGATTTTGAGAGTTTTGTTTAATTTTAGGAATTTTCTTATGTATTTTCAGAAGGTTTTAGGAGTTTCGTTTTGTTTCAGGAATTTTTTAATGAGTTTATAGGAGTTTTCTTCATTTAGAGGAATATTTATGAATTTTTATGAAATATCAGAAGTGTTGGGAAGTTTTATTTAGTTTTAGAAATTTTGTTAATGAGATTTCAGTAGTTTTGTTTAGTTTCAGGAATTTTTTCAATGAGTTTTTTAGGAGATTTCATGAGATTTGTTTAGTTTCAGGAATTTTTTCAATTAGTTTTCAGAAGCTTTTAAGAGGTTTTTTCAGTTTAAGGATTTTTTTGAAGAGTTTTCAGAAGTTTTCATCAGTTTGAGAATTATTTTATGAATATTAGGGAGATTTTAGGAGTTTTCTTTGATTATAGGAATTTCGTAATGTATTTTTAGTAGATTTTCATAGTTTCTTTTAATTTGATGAATTATTTAAATGAGTTTTCAGGAGTTTAGCTGCAGGATTTTTTTCAACGAGTTTTTAGGAGTTTTGTTTAGTTATATGAATTTTTGTATGGGTATTTAGGATATCTTATTAGTTTTGTTTAGTTTCAGGAATTTTTTCTATGAGTTTTTTCGGAGATTTTATGAGATTTGTTTAGTTTCAGGAATTTTTAAAAATAGCGTTCCGAAGTTTTTAAGAGTTTCGTTTAATTGAGGGATTTTTAACGAGTTTTTAAAAGTTTTCATCAGTTTTAGGAAGTTTGTTTAGTTGCAGGATTTTTTGCGAGTTTCTAGGAGTTTTGTTCAGTTTTAAAATTTTTTTATGAGTATCTAGTATATTTTAGAAGTTTTGTTTAGTTTCAGAAATTGTTTATGAGTTATTAGAAGATTTTAAGAGTTTTGTTCAATTTTAGGAATTTTTTCATGTATTTTTCGGAGGTTTTAGGAGTTTTGTTTTGTTTCAGGAATTTGTAATGAGTTTATAGGAGTTTTGTTTAGTTTCAGGAATATTTGTGAATTTTTATGAAATATCAGGAGTGTTGAGGAGATTTATTCAGTTTGAGGAATTTCTTTAATGAGTTTTCAGTAGTTTTGTTTAGTTTCAACAATTTTTTTCAATGAGTTTTTTTAGGAGATTTTATTACATTTGTTTAGTTTTAGAAATTTTAAATCAGTTTTCAGAAGTTTTTAAGAGTTTTGTTTAGTTGGGGGATTTTTAACGAGTTTTTAGAAGTTTTCATCAGTTTTACGAATTTTCTAATGAATATTTAGGAGATTTTAGAAGTTTTGTTTAGTTGCAGGAATATTTATGAATTTTTATGAGATATCAGGAGTGTTGAGGAGATTTATTCAGTTTTAG
>JAABKJ010008640.1:0-11398 GCA_011634705.1 Andricus grossulariae | reverse complement strand
AAAAAGGAAGAACAAGAGTATTAAAAAAACTATATTCTCTCAATTTCTTCTGATTATCTGTAGATGAAATGTTACTTTGTTTGTTTTTGATTTTTTGAGTTCTAATTTCGATATGTTGCTCAAGTAACTTTTGTGGGTAATGATCAAGAAAGAGGATATTCCTAATAATATTGAAATTCTCTTTGTGAAATGAAATGTGGGATAAGCCTAGAGCTCTGTCAACTAAGTTTTTTATTACTGTAATTTTGGTTTGAAAAGGATGAGCCGCAAAGAAGTTTAAAATTCTACCTGAATATGTAATTTTCCTATACCAATTGGTAATAATATTACCATCTGACCTTTAATTACATGTGTGTCCAAAAACTGATTTTATTATTTTTCTCTATTTCATGAGTAAATTGAAGTTTTGGCTGAAAACCATTAAAAGCATCAAAAACTTCCTGCAACTTTGATAGAGGAACACATAAGTCAACATACCAAAAGTAAAAGGGCAAAACAAAATCTAGCTTCTTGAAAGCAAAAACCTCTAAATCTTCCATAACTATTTCTTCTAAAATCGAGAAATTACTGAACCTATGGGGGTACCAAACTTTTTCCTATTAAAAGATCCATTGAATTTAAAATATGTTGAGTTCATAATGAAAGTTATTCCTCTAATAAAATCTGTTCAACATAATCGAGCACGTATTATTGTCCCATCTATTTAATACTGCCTGTTTTAACTAATTCATGGAGTATAGGTGGAATCATTGCAACAACATCCAAGGAAATCATTACATGGTCATCATGGTATTTGAGTATAAAATTAAAGTTTCGTTTTAAAAATTTCGTGGAAGTGTTAATAGTTGAAATAACCATTCTCAAATGATAGCCTTCCTTATGAATCTTTCTCAAACCATAACATCTTGCAAGAACTGTGTCTTCGGTATTTATATCAGTCTATCTTATATCTTTTCCTATAAGTCCTTACTTTCTTCAATTGTCTAGAATCCTGAAAGTGCCTCTTCTTGATTGTTTCAACGGATTTTCACTCAATAACTCAAAGTGATCATGATTTCGAAGTAAATCCTTCATATCCCTAATATATTCTGATTTCTTCATACAAACTGTAATATTGCCCTTATCAGCATTCATGCAAATTATATCAGGGTTGTTTCTGAGGAAATTTTAAATTATCATGAAAACTTCAGAAATTTTACGATCAATGCTACTAATGTGCAAACAATTCTTATCAACAAAGTTCCTTGACAAGTGTGAAACCTTGTTTCGCAAATCCTGTTGATATAATATTGGAATTTTGTGTATACTTGATTCAACATCTTTGACTATTTCTATCATTTGTTCCGATTTACTTTTTATCGCATGGTTACTAAAACCTTTACCTAATCTGAGAATATCTGTAACTGAATCATGAATTTGAATATCTGCCAAATTTACAAACCAAGGATCCCTATCTTCTTCTGCAAAAATCTTGTGAAAATTAAAATTTTTCTCTTGAATATTAGTTTGTTGATCAATCAAAATAGAAAGTTTGTTCTAATGTTTTTTATCATTGTTGAGAAGTCTGCTATTAAGAAAAATTTAATGTTTTAGAATATCTATAATTTTATCTTGTTGTAAACATACTTCTAATTCACTTCTAATTCTAGAAATTTTTACTTTTACAAAACTAACATGATTTGAAATACCCTCGATCCGTAAATTTAACATTGAGAGTTTGAAATTCTTCAAATTATGTTCAAATTTTCTATTGCAAAAATTACTGTGAAAAGCAAAATCTCCAAATTTGTTATCCAAGATACTGCCTCTTAATTTTGTGTTAATATAACACCATAATTAAATCTTTCTGAAGGCTTCAGGATCATATGCAACTTTGATCTGATTGAAAAACATAATGTTAATAAAAGTGGGTTAGAAATGACCTGCAATCCAGGTCTGCGAAGTTGAAATTTAAGAATTTTAAGTTAGTTTAAAATCAAATTCAAAATCCCAATTGACGTCCAACACTCAAGTCTTTGTTTTCTAGTAGAACATAAATAAATCTAAACAAAGGAAAAGCTAGCTTTGTTTCTGTATGTGTCTCTGAGTCTGATGTTGGATACTAAAACAGATCAGAGGAGAGAAGGTTCTGGACATTCGTGAAGGAACTTCTGGAATTTCTCCGATTCAATTCGTTTGAAGACCATTCACAAGCGACCATGGTGAAGTTGAAGGCTAGAAATTATTGGTTGCGACCTCGCATGTTGCGTTCACAATGAAATAATAAAGCGGCAAAATCTATTAGACACGTGAGCAGGTTCTTCTTCGGTTCATGCACGTTTAACGATCGCGCCTGGTGTCCTTAGTTAATGCTTCTTCGCGCTTCCATAATAACTCCAGTCCGGAACAACCACATCTTGATTGCAAGTTCAATTCTGTATCTCGCGTTTCCAGCTTACCAGAATTTAAAAAAATCCCCAAGCCCACCTTCCATCATCTCCGGGAAGGTAATTAATTAATTAAGGCAGACATAATTCACTTTTCGAACCTGAGGAATGCACGTAACATGGAGCTAATTTGTATACGTATTCAATTTGCGCATGATCTACATCCTCTCTTTTTTCAGAATGAACTTCCATGTGAACACACATATTTGCGATACTTTTATTTACCGATTTATTCAGGCAGAACATGAAGTAAGAGCGGCTTGTAAACGAGTTTGATTTATTTTTTGTGAATATTAAGAGCAGCCAATTAACGATTCTATTAATGATCCTGCATAAAAAAAAGTGGTCTTGGAAATCTCGCAATCATTGTTATTGAAAACCTGATTGGTTGAATCGAAAATTTGTATTTTTAAACAAAAATAATTATAATTGGAACAAGATTTAGAATCTTTGACTAGTTTTGGATTATGTTAGGGTGTTCTGTCGAAAATTGATATTTTTAATGGAAAAATATATTTCATACATTTCAAAGAAGATTCACAACTTTTTAACCATTTTTGGTTCTGATAGCGTTTTATATTTGAAATCGGTTCTTTTAATATAAAATCATTAGATTTCAAAGAAGATAAAAAAAATTGAAACAATTTTAGATTATGCTCGTGTTTTTCACTGGAAATTGGTATAGATTTTAAAGCAGATTTACAATTTTTTACAATTTCAGGTTACGTTAAAATTTTTCCCCAAAAATGAGGTATTTCAAAGAAAAAATATTAGGTTTTTATATTATGATAGAATCCAATAAGAAAATCCAACTATTCTTGGTTAAAAGCTAATTTTGTTGCTGGAAAGTCTACCGCTTTATTTCGGGTTCAGAATTCATTTAGTTTGAATAAAAATTCAACTGTTTGGTTAAAAATTTAACTATTTTGTTGAAAATGCAACTATTTTGTTGGAAGTTCATTTCACTTTTGTTGAAAATCGATTTTTCAACTGAAAATTGAACTATTCTACGTTTGGTTGAAAATTTATCTTCTTCAGTTAAAAATTCAACTATTAGGTTGAAAATTCACTTTTTTTAGTCAACAATTTACGTATTTTGTTAATAATTCCTGTTTTTCGGTCAAAATTAATCTTCTCGGTTGAAAAATCAACTTTTTGGTTCAAAATTTAACCATTCTGCTGAATTTTTTTTTTATTTTTTTGGTAGAAAATTAATTTCTTTAACTGAAAATGTGTCTTTTTGGTAGCAAATTAATCTTCTTGTTTGAAAGTTCATTATTTTTGGTTCAGAAGTCAACTATTAGGTTTAAAATTTGTATTTTTTTATAAATTCAACTATTTTGGTCAAAATTCGTCCTTTCTGGTTAAATTCAACTGTTTTTGATTTCAAATTAAAATCTTTTTCACTTGGTAAAAAATTAATTTTTTTGGTTGATGATTTATCATTTTAGTTGAAAATTAAACTATTTGATAATTCAACTGCTTTTTTGAGAATTCATCTTTGATAGTTAAATTCAACTGGTTGAAAATTAGTTTTCTGAAAATGAAAGTTAGTTTTTCAAACTGAAAATTCCTTGATTCCATTTTTGGATTTAAGTTTATTCTTTTTAATTTAAAAGTCTACCACTATACTTTTGGTTTAGAATTCCTTTCTTTTAGTTAAAAATTCTACTATTTGGTTAAAAATTGAATTAATTGAAAATAATAATTAGATGTTCATATAAATTGTTTAAACAATTTATTATTGTTTTTAGCAGTTTTTTCTTACAATAGATATAGAAAGTCGCGGTTTTTTCAAAAAAATTTACACTCTTTGTCCAATTTTTAATTAGACTGGGGCAATACTCAATTAATATCAACAAACATAATTTTTTAACAATTAATTATTATTATCAATAATATTCTCTCAGAATAATGCTAGAAAATTGCAGTTTTTACAACAAAATGTTACTTGTTGTCTCATTTTTTAATGAAGTAAGGTGAATAAATGAATAAAGTTAACAAAATTATTTGTTTAAATGATTTTTTATTATTTTAAATAACATCAACTTTGAATAATGTTAGAAAGTTGCGGTTTTGTCTGAAATTTTCAAATTTTTGTTCACTTTTCACTTAGAGTTTGATAATACTGGTTGAAAATTGACAAAAATAATTGTTTAAACAAATTATTATTATCAAAAACTATCTTCTTCTGTATTAATGTTAGATATTTGCGGGTTTTTTCCTAAATTTTGCACTTTTTGTCAACTTTTCATTTAATTAGTTGAGTAATAATCAATGCACGTTGACAAACATGAATTTTTAAACAATTTCTTATTGTTTGTAATTATCTTTCTTCAGTTATATGCTAGAAAATTGCCATTTTCTCTTAATTTTTTAACTTTTTGTCAACTTCTTACTTAGTGAGTTAATAATTAATGCAAGTTGGGAACAAATAATAAATAATCATAATAATTTGAACGAAACGGCTCTCAGTAGCCACTTCAAGGAAAATTTACATTTAATATAAACCATATCGAAGATTTCAAGAATATTTCAAATATCAGTTTTATTTCAGAAAAATATATTCACAAAAAAGAGATTGTATAAAATATGATTCTCTCTTATGTTTATTTATTATTTCTTCATAACTAAAAAGGCAAATCAATATTAAACATTTTAGAAAAAAGCCGCAACTTCCTATTTTTATATTTCTATCTAGAATCAATATAGATGAAGATAGTTATAAAAAAATATTTTTTTGTTTGAACAATTATTTTTGCTGAATTAAATTGATGATCAAGTCACTGTGAGTAAAAAATAGACAAATAGTTGAAAATTTCAGAAAAAACAGCAAATTTCCCCCATTTAAGCAAAGCGAACATTATTAACAATAAGAGTAATTTGTTTAAATAATTATTTTTGCTAAATTGAATTAAATATTAACTCATTTCAAGCAAAAAGTGGACAAGAGGTTGAAAATTTCAGAAGAAACCACAATTTATAGCATTATTCAAAGAGAATATCATTAACAAAAATAATAATTCGTTAAAAAAATTATTTTTGTTAACATTGAATAACTGTTACCTCACTATAATTAAAAATTGGACAAAAAGTGGAACATTTTTTAGAAAACTTTGCCAAAAACTCTCAAAACCCATTTTTTCTCTTAATGGGTTTTTTATGGACCCTATAGGACAGACTTATGGGGTTGATATTATCAAAATTAATCTTTCATTTGTATTCTATGACTAATTGTGAAAATAAATGTTGAGTTTCAACTCGATTTAGCTAATATTGACAATTCTGAATAAAATTTACAAAAATGTATTTTTTTCTTATGGGAAATACGTGTTAAACTTCATGGGGTTTGCGCCACCTCTAAATATAAAAAATTGATTTATTTTTGTGTGGATTCGAACGAATTTCCGGGTGTTATTCATAAAAATTCGAGAAAATTTTTCTTGGACAACCCTAATGTATATATACCAGTAAGTTCAAAAACTTTAATTTTTATAAACAAATTTTTGTGTTTAAAGGGGGGAGTAATTTTTAGTTGTGATTTCTTTCTGTGTTGGAAAAGCAGAATTATTATTTTTCTTGATTTTTTTCTGAATTGAAAACAGGGAATTTTGAATATCTTTTTCATTTTTTTTCTGGATTGGAAGGAGGAATGTCTCATTTATGTAAATTTTTGGTGATTTTTTTCTCAATTGGAAGCATGGAATTTTCAATTTTTAAATGCATTGAAAGTTAAACTACTTTATCAAAAATTACTTTTTTTTTGTTGAAGATTTATCCCTTTAGTTGTACGTCAAAAAATTTGGTTAGAAATTCATTTTATTGTTAGTTGAAAATTAAGTTTCTAAAATAAAAATTTAACTATACCATTTTTGGTTGAAACTTCATCTTTTTCAGTTTGAAATTCAATTATCAGGTTGAAAATTCATTTTTTTTTAGTTGAAAATTCAAGTACATAGTTGAAAATTCATGAATTTTGTTGATAATTTATCTGTTTGATAGATAATTAATCTTCTTGGTTAAAAAATAAACTTTTTGGTTGAAAATTTGAATATTTTGCTGAAAATTCGACTTTTTTGTAAAAAATTAATATTTCTGGTTGAAAATTCAAGTATTTTATTCATAATTTATCTTTTTTGTAGAAAATTCATCTTCTTGGTTAAAAAATAAACTTTTAGGTTAAAAACTCTACTTTGGTTGAAAGTTGATCTCTTTTATTGAAAATTAATTTCTTGTTTAAAGTTTCATAATTTTAGTTAACAATTCATCTATTTGGTTGGAAATGTAACTGTTTTTCTAATTTTTTTTTAAGTGTGAGAATTAATTGTACATACCGAAAATATAACTGTTCCATTTTTGGTTGAAAATTACTTCTTTGTAGTGAATGTATAATTTTTTATTAAAATTGGAACTACCTCGTTGAAAATTATTCTGTTTTGGTTGAAGATAAAAGTTTTTATGGAAAATTCAACTTTTCGTGTTGAAATTCAAATTTTTTTTTTATACTCATCTTTCTGACTTGAAAATTTAACTATTTGTTTGAAAATTCATGCATTTTCTTGAAAATGTGTCTTTTGGTAGAAAATTAATCTAGTTAGCAGAAAATCATTTTTTTCTCTTTGAAAATTCCTCTTTGTAGGTCAAAAATTCAGCTATTTGGTAAAAAGTTTAACTGGTGAATTTTTTTTTTTAAATTATTTTTACACTGAAAATTTAACGATTCAATTTTTGGTTGAAAATTTATCTTTTCTAGTTGGAAATTCAACTATTTCGTTGAAAATTCATTTTTATTGGTTGCAAATTAAGTTTCATGATTTCAGTTGAAAATTCATCTCTTTGGTTGAAAATGTAACTATTATGCTAATTTTTTTTCAAGTGTGATAATAAATTTTACATACCGAAAATGTAACTGTTCCATTTTTGGTTGAAAATTACTTCTTCGTAGTAAATTTATCATTTTTTATTAAAATTGGAACTGCGTGTTAAAAATCATTTTGTTTTGGGTGAAGATAAAAGTTTTTGTTGAAAATTCAATTTTTCGCGTTGAAATTCAAATTTCTTCATAAAAAACTCATCTTTTTGGCTTGAAAATTTAACTATTTAGTTGAAAATTTATCTCTTGGTAAAAAAATAATCTTCTTCGTATAAAATAATTTCTTCTTTTTTAAAAATTCATCTTTGTAGGTAAAAAACCAGCTATTTGGTAAAAAGTTTAACTGGTGAATTTTTTTTTTTAATTATTTTTTAGACTGAAAATTTAACGATTCCATATGTAGTTGAAAATTTATCTTTGTTAGTTGAAAATTCAACTATTTCGTTGAAAATTCATTTTTCTTGTTTGAAAATTAAGTTTCTTGTTAAATTTTTTTTTGTTTTGTTAAAAAGTCAACTGTTTTCTGAAAAATTTTAATTCCTAGTTGGGAAATTGAACTACTTTGTGAAAAATACTTTTGTTCGTGTAGAAAATTATTCTTGTTTGCTGAATTCATCTTTTTGATAAAGAATTCAACAATTTTCCTTAAAATTCTTATTTCAATCGTTGAAATCAACTGGTGGATAATTGTTTTTTTGTAGTCGAAAATTAATTTTTTTCAAACTTCCAGATAAGATATGCATGAAAATTCGAAAAAAAAAATATCGAATGAATTTTCGGACGACCCTAATGTGGACACTCCCTACTAAGCAATAAATATTTCAATTAAAAAATTGCACGAGACAAAAAATAATTATAAATATTTGTTTTCCAGGTGGTTGTAAAAGAAATGTGGAATAAAATTAGTAATTAAATGAGTTTATTGATCGAAGATGGGACTAGGGTTTGAAAAATGGCGAGACAATGATGAACAGTAATGGCCTATTTACACGATCTTGACATTGAAATATCGCCCACATGCTTCCGAAAGGAAGGCAAAAACTTGACCAACCAAGCTTTTGTGAGTCGAGACAGCTCAGCTAATCATGTGAAATAATTACGTTTTGTTTTGGCGGTAGAGTCGCCGCTGCAACTTCTGATGGACACCGATTCGTCACGCGAAGCCGAGATGTGTGAGTGAATATGTGAGCTGGTACCCACACATTAGAAGGCAGAAAATTACAGAAATAAGTACCAGAACAAAGTGACATGAGTCCACTCTGGGAAATTAACGATATTTTATAGTCTGTAATTTTAATTCTCAGACAAACAAAAAATTAATTAATATTATGGCCTTCCCTTCTGTTTAGGGTCATGTGTTATTTGCTGATGGTACTCTTATAGGGGAAGTTTTGTGGTTCAAAGACTTTCAATGCATTTTCAACAAAAAAGTTAATTTCCCACCAAGGATGATTTTTCAAAATAATAATTAAATTTTCAACCAAATAATTAAATTTACAACCAAACATTTTTATTTCTGGCCAAATAGTTATAGCTTCGAGCCAGAAAGATGATTTATTTAAGAGGGCTGAATTTTCAAGCAAAAACTTTTCTATCAAAATAAATTTATTTTCGGTCCAAAAAGACGAATTTTGAACAAACTAGTTGAATTCTCAACTTAAGAAAAAATTTTAAACAAATAGTTTGATTAAAAAAATTATTATCAACTAAATGGTTAAATTTATAATTGAATAGATGAACTTTCAAGCGAAAGGAATGGATTTGTAAACAAGAATGATACAACTTCCAACTATTTTTTTCTTATTTTTAACCAAACAGTTGAATCTTCAAGCCAAAAAGACACTTTTTTTAGGAGACAATTAAATTTTGAACCAAGAACTTTTCCATCAAGAGAGATAAATTTTCAATCTGAATTTTCGATGAAACACTTGAATTTTAGACCAAAAAAGAAGAGTTTTTAACGAAATAGTTTAATTTTCAAAAAACTAGTTGAATTTTCAACCCAAGATAAATTTTTAAACAAATAGTTTAATTAACAAAATTATTTCGAACTAAACGGTTGAATTTATAATTAAATAGATGAACTTTCAAGCAAAAGGAACGAATTTTTAAACAAAAATGATAAAACTTCAAACGATATTTTTTTATTTTTAACGAAACAGTTGAATCTTCAAGCCAAAAAGACACTTTTCTTAAAAAAAAAAAATTTGGAACCAAAAACTTTTCTATCAAAAGAGATAAATTTTCAATCTGAATTTTCGATGAAACACTTGAATTTTAGAATTAAGATAGATTTTTAAACAAATAGTTTAATTGAAAAAATTATTATCAACTAAATGGTTAAATTTGTAACTAAATAGATGAACTTTCAAGCAAAAGAAACGGATTTTTAAACAAAAATGATAAAACTTCAAACGATTTTTTTTTATTTTCAAGAAAACAGTTGAATCTTCAATCCAAAAAGACACTTTTCTTAGAAGAAAAAAAAATTTGGAACCAAGAACTTTTCTATCAAGAGAGATAAATGTTCAATCTGAATTTTCGATAAAACACTTGAGTTTTCGACCAAAAAAAAAGAGTTTTTAACGAAATAGTTTAATTTTCAAAAAACTAGTTGAATTTTCAACCTAAGATAAATTTTTAAACAAATAGTTCAATTTAAAAAATTATTATCAACTAAATGGTTAAATTTATAATGAAATAGACGAACTTTCAAGCAAACGAAACGAATTTTTAAACAAAAATGATAAAACTTCAAACGATTGTCTTTTATTTTTAACCAAATATTTGAATCTTCAATCCAAAAAGACACTTTTTTGAGAAGACAATTAAATTTTGAACCAAGAACTTTTCTATCAAGAGAGATAAATTTTTAATCTGAATTTTTGATAAAACACTTGAATTTTAGACCAAAAAAGTAGAGTTTTTAACGAAATAGTTTAATTTTCAAAAAACTAGTTGAATTTTCAAACTATGAAGATAAATTTTCAAACAAATGATTTAACTAAAAAAATTATTGTTAACTGAGTATTTGAATTTACAGTTAAATACATACTTGAACTTTCAATAAAAAAAAAACAATTTTTCAGCGAAATAGTTAAATTTTGAAACAAATAGTTAAATTTTCAAACAAATAGTTTAATTTTCAACTTACAAAGAATGTTTTAATTAAAAAGTCGAGTTCAAAAACAGAATCAAAAACTTTACTTTTAATACAAAAAGACCAATTTTTTTCAACAAGATGAATCTTCAACCAAAATGATAAATCTTCAACCAAAAAAGATTATTTTCTAAAAAAATAGTTGAATTTTCAACCGAATAGTTGAATTTTCAACTAGAAAAGACAAGTGTTCAACAAAAAAGTAGAATTTTCAAATGAAGAAGATAAATTTTCAATGAAAAATTGAACACTTCAATTTTTAGTTAACAGCATTAATTTTCAACCAGATAGTTTATTTTCATTCAAGGATGATTTTTCAACCAAATAATTGATTTTCAAAAAAAAAAAAAATGAAAAAAATGGTAGATCATACATTTGAATTTACAACCAGACAGTTGAACTTTTTACCAAATTGCCGAATTTTTAAACAAAAATAATAAAACTTCAAATTTTTCTTATTTTCAACCAAACAGTTGAATCTTCAAGACAAAAAGACGCTTTTTTCAGAAGACATTTGGATTTTCAACCAAGGACTTTTCAACGAAAAAAAATGAATTTTGAACCAAATAGTTAAATTAAAAATATTATTATCAACTAAACAGTTGAATTTACAAATGAAATAGTTGAACTTTCAAGAGGACAAATTTTCCACGAAATAGTTAAATTTTCAAACAACAAAGAATTTTTTTAAATTAAAAGGTCGAATTTACAAACAGAATTAAAACTGTACTTTTAATACAAAAAGACCAATATTTTTCCACCAAGATGAATCTTCAACCAAAAGGATAAGTCTTCAACCAAAAAAGATTATTTTCTAAAAAAATAGTTGAATTTGTAACCGAATAGTTGAATTTTCAACTAAAAAAAACAAATGTTCAACGAAAAAGTAGAATTTTCAAATATGAAAGATAAATTTTCAATGAAAAATTGGACACCTAA